>CAUYLG010006528.1:0-96626 GCA_963573385.1 Cacajao melanocephalus | reverse complement strand
GAAAATAACCAACAAGCAGCCAACCAATATTTTATTTAATCCTGTGAAATGCTATGCAATTGCTGAGGAGTGATTTACTTCCAATTATGTGGTCACTTTTAAAATAGGTGTAATGTGATACTGAGAAAAATGTATGTTTGTATGTATGGATTTGGGGTGGAGAGTTCTGTAAATATTTGTTAAGTTTACTTGTTCCAGGTCTGAGTTCAAGTCCTGGATATCCTTGTTAATTTTCTATCTCGTTGATCTGTCTAATATTGACAGTGTGGAATTTTTTAAAAACTTAAGTTGAGCAGGTTCCTATTTCTACAGGTTTCCTGTATTTCTATTTTGCTAGGAGTTTTTAATCATAAATAGGTGTTGAATTTGTCAAGTGATTTTTCTACATCTGTTGATACGATTATATAGCTTTCCTTCCTTAGCCTGCTGATGTGTGCATAATGTTAATTATAGTTCCATCAGTTCCATCAGTTGTGCATACTTGGAGTAAATCCCACTTGATTGTGGTATATAATTATTTGTATCACACTGTTGGATTTGATTTGCTAATACTTCATTGAAGATTTTTGCATCTATATTAACAAGCTATATTAGTTTTGAAGTTTTTCTTTGTTATAATGTCTTTATCCAGTTTTGGTAATAGGGTAATTCTGGTCCCATAGGGATGAGTTTAAAAAGCAGTCCTTCTACTTATGTTTTCTAAAAGAGACTGTGGAAAATGAGTATCATTTCTTCCTTAAACATTAGGTAAAATTCACCACTGAATACAGCTGGTCCAGGTGCTTTCTTGTTTTAGAAGGTTAGTAATTACAAAGTCAATTTCTTTACTAGATAGGAATCTACTCAGATTATTTATTTCGCCCTGCATGAAATTTGATTGCTCAGTTTTTCAAGGAGTTAGACCATTTCTTTTAGGATATAAAATTTGTAGGCATAGAATGATCATATTTTTAAATTATCATCTTAATATTCATGGGATTAGTAACAACAGTTCCTTTTTTTCATTTCTTTCTTTCTTCTTCTTCTTTTTTTTTTTTTTTTTTTTGAGACAGAGTCTCACTCTGTCGCACCGGCTGGAGTGTAGTGGCTTGATCTCAGCTCACTGCAACCTCCGCCTCCTGGTTCAAGCGATTCTCCTGCCTCAGCCTCCCAAGTAGCTGGGATTACAGGTTCGTGCCACCATACTGATTTTTGTATTTTTAGTAGAGATGGGGTTTCGCCCATTGGCCAGGCTGGTCTTGAACTCTTGAAGATTACAGGCGTGAGCTACTGCATCTGGCCCCTTTTTTCATCTCTAATACTAGCAAATACGTATCTTTCTCTCTTAGAGGTTTATCTACTTTGTTCATTGTCTCAGTCTGTTCATGTTACAGTGGGTAGCTAGTGTGGTATGAGCAGGGCAGGAGAGGGCTCCCACACACACACACACCAGGTGATTGTCTCTCTAAAGTAATAATTGGTCACAGTTGGTGTTAGGGAAAGGCAGTCTATTTATTTATTTATTTATTCATTTATTTATTTAGATGGAGTCTCACTCTGTTGCTCAGGCTGGAGTGCAGTGGTGCAATCTCGGCTCACTGCAGCCTCCACCTCCCAGGTTCAAGCTATTCTCCTGCCTCAGCCTCCTGAGAAGCTGGGATTACAGGTGCCCACCACTATGCCCAGCTCATTTTTGTATTTTTTGTAGATACAGGGTTTTGCCATGTTGGCCAGGCTGGTCTCGAACTCCTGACCTCAGGTGATCTTCCTGCTTTGGCAGCCCAAAGTGCTGGGATTACAGGCATGAGTCACCACGCCTGGCTAGTCTCCTAATTGATTAAAAGAAAAAACAAACAAACAAACAACAACAACAAAAAAAACACCACCTGAAACTGGTGATCAGCAGCTTCCTGATAAGATCTCAGGAGTTGGAAGAAGTAATCCGAGGCAAGACCCCAGGAGTGTGCCCACATCTAAAACTCTAAACAAAAGGTCAAACTGGGCGCTTGTGTTTTAAGTCGCCAGCTTGGCCTTCTTACAAGTGTATTTTCTTTCCTCTCCTTCCTGTTCTAAAGCTTTTTAGTAAACTTTCATTCCTGTTCTAACACTTACCTTGGGCTCTCCTTCCTTATGGCCCTCAGCCAAATTCTTTCTTCTGAAGAGGCAAGAACTGAGGTTGCTGCAAACCTGCACAGATAGCTTCCACTGCTAACAGTAGCCACAATGACACAATACCAGAGGCTGGGTGGCTTACAAACAACAGAAATTTCTCACAGTTCTGGAGGCGGGAAGTCCCAGATCCAAGTATCTGCAGATTCCGTGTCTGCTAAGGGCCTTTTTCATAGGTGGCACCTCTCACTGTGTTCTCATGTGGCAGAAGGTGAGAGGGAGCTCCCTGGAGTCCCATTTACAAGGGCATTTGTGACAGCTCTGTCCTCATGACCCAATCACCCCCAAAAGGCCTCACCTCCCAGTACCATTACCTGGGGGATCAGGATGGGGAGGGACACAAACATTTAGTCTCTAGCATTTATATTTTTGAACAACCATCTTTTAGTTTCATTGACTTTTCTAGTGATCTTCTGTTTTTAATTTCATTGATTTTGCTCTGATTTTTAGAGTTTCATTGCTTCTGCTTGCTTTGGGTTGAAGTTGTCCTTTTTCCTTCATTTCCTAGAGTGGCAGTATAGGTTATTGATGTCAGATCTTTCTTCTTTAATGATCTATGAGTTTCAGGCTGGAAGTGCCTTGGTAACCACTACTTTCACTGCGTCCCACAAAAGTTGATGAGTTTGGTTTTTATTTTCATTTAGTTCTAAATATTTTTAAATTTCACTGGAGTCTTCTCCTTTGATCCATGTGTTACTTAGAAGTGTGTGGTTTCATCTGCAAATACCTTGGTATGTTCTAGCTATCTTTCTATTGTAGATTTCTAGTTTAATTCTATTATGGTCTGAGAACACACTGGGCATGATTTTCATTGTTTTAGAGTTGCCAGGTGTGTTTTATGGTCCAGGAAGTGGATTTCGAGTAGATCTGGTTTGTTCTCAGAGAAACCCCTTGCCCTTCTCTGATCCATTCTGCGGAGGGAGCCACCTCCCTCAGGTACTTCCCAGCCTCCCTCTCAGCTGGCTTCTGGCTGCGTGTGGCCCCTGAGAAGCACAGACAGGAGACTGGAAGGTCCAGGAGGAAGAAACTGGTTTATTTCTTCTCCTCTCTCTACATGGGGGGGCATCATCCACAGCAGCTTTTTCTCCCCCATGGCTTCAGCTCCTGCTGGACAGACACCCCTGCTTCCAGCTTCTGCCAAGGCTCCCATCCCTGATACAACTGCCTCCTTCCTGTCTCCCCCTCCTGAGTGGTGGGAGGCTCCCTCACTGCCAGTCTCTGGGGTGACTTCCTGCCTTCTAATTCCTCAATGCTGTATCACCTTTAACAAACTCCCTATGTTCAATTATCTCTGAAACCCCTACTTTCTGTTTTCCTGACAGGCTGTAAAACTCATGTGAAAATTTTTCTCTCTCACCTCTGCCTCTCCCCTTCTTTGCACATTTGTTTCATTCTTCTCTTTCCACCAAATAGACTTTTCCATTTTTCAGTTCACATGGCACAAAATGGTCATTAACAATAATCCAGTGGGACTGTGGCTGGAAACTCTTAGCCCCACTTTGAAAGTCTGGAAATTGGCCTGCATTGCATTCAGTGACCATACTCTTCTCCCTGGGCTCCCATAACAAACCACCACAAGCTGGGTGGCTTAAAAAAAATCATGCATTTATTTGTTCACAGTTATCAAGGCCAGAAGTCTGAAGTCAAGGTGTGGGCAGAGCCACACTCCCACCAGAGGTTCTAAGGGCAAACCTATGTTTTGCCTTTCGTAGTTTCCAGGGACTCCAAGCAGTTCTTGGCTGGGTCCTCGGCACCTCAGTCTCTGCCTCCATCTTCAGGTGGCCTTCTTGTCTTCCTGTCCCAAGTCTCCTTCTGTTTCTATTTTATAAGGACACTTGTTACTGGATTTAGGGTCCACCTAGATAATCCAGAATGATCTCATCTCAATATCCCTAGTCACATCTGCAAAGATGCTTTCCACATAAGGTCATAGTTACAAGGTCAAGGAATTAGATAGAAATCTATATTTTTGGAGGCCATGACTCATTACCATGACAAATCTGGGTATGGGCAGAGTAATAATCTTCAACCTTTGGTTGCTACAATTCTATCAGTACAGAAGGGGCAGGAGGAAGAAGACAACGACAATTTGCAGAAATTTGGGAGGTCTAGGCAAAGAAAATAACTGTTGTCAATTACACACTTCACATTCCCACAGAAAGTTATTGACCAAATCAGGACTAGAGCTGAGACTACTTTCACACACAAACCAACAGACTTCATTTCGTATCACACTGTCTCTGTCAAATCAAATTTCTCCCCATGGTCTGAGATTAGGGACTCAGTCTCTGTCACCTCAAAATTATTACCCATTCAGTCTAATTTCTGTAAGAAAAGATACTTTGAATAACTGAAGGCTACAAATAAAACTGCACGCAATATATCCACCCCATATAAATTGTCTTTTAGAATGCATGTACATTGTTACGTCTCCATATTTTACTGGAAATTCATTACGCACACACATTTTTAAAACAGTCCTGCTTGTTAGCTAGAAGTTCAAGCTGATTCATTAATCATAAAGTAATAAGATGACATTTGTTCATATTCCATATTTTGTATCTGGACATTTCACTAATTCACAGAGCCACAATATATGTAGTTCTGTGTTTGATTTTCTCTTCTTTGAAACTTACAGAAACCCAAAGACATTCCTTTTCCTTTGGAGTGGGGTTGTGTGGGACACCAAAGAGAGCCAGCATCATCTTTCAGACATGAAAAACACAGAGTGACATTCAAGATGAGTGGTTTGCCATACCTGGTCTACAGAAAACTTCTGAGAAATATATTCACGGGGTTTACTCTCCCTTTCCCTGAGTTGTGAGAATGTTGTGTTCAGTTAATTCCTCTTGAGATATTTACTCAGTGTGGGTTAAAGTAAAACTCAGAACAACAGCACCAGAAATCCAGAGTTAACATCTCTTGTCTTTTTTTTAAAAAAAGAGAAAGCTCCAAGGAATCCATTTTTCCAATGTACAGTGAAAGTGACATTTTCAAATGAGAATACCCTGTCAGCTGTTTTGTCTCACTCATTCATTTTAGTTTTGTTAGAGTCTTTGTTTCTTTGATGCTCACAATATTGCACCATTTGGCTTTAAAATCTACATTAGGAGAGCATTAATTAAAAGCAGACACAGTATAATGGAGACAGTGTTAAAATTTTGCTTGAAGGTACAATGTAATTAATTTTGTACAAGAGAAACATAAAAGAGAGAGAATGAAACTGGAGGAAATAGCACCACAACCCACAAAATGATAATGAGAAATACAATTGTAGATTAGACAAACTATGAAAAGACATATGGAGTAATTCGACATCAAGGGGGAGAATCAAAACAAAGGGTTACCCACTAAGTGCTCATAAAAATTAAATGGAGAACACACATTTTATGTCCATGATGTATGTTTTCCTATGGACAGGATGGCTTGCATTAAATCTCTGCCAGGTGGATGAAGAAGATGATTATGATGCAAATTTGCCAAAAACTTGGACCATGGAGGTAGGAAATTGATTTGACTTAAAAACAATCCTGTTTAATGAAAGTGCAAGAGATAGATAATGAGCTTCTTATAAAGTTCTCCCTCCCAAGATGGTCCCAGAGCTAGCACATGCATTAAGACTTATTATTTGCAGAAAAGTCAACATTGCAAAGATGATTATTAGGGCCAACTTGATTTATAATGCCTAGTTATAGTTCATATTTGAATTTACCCATATTTCGGTAGTACCTTAGGGTATTATGATACAAAATTATAGAACCCTCATGAAACTGGGTCTAGTGAGAAAGAAAGTGAATTTATACAAAATATTTTTCATGTGGGAATCCATCCAGTGATTCTATGCCACCACAATAACGACAATGATAATTTGATAATGAAGATAACTAACCCTGACCAAGTGCTTACTGTGTGCCAAGCTCTGTTTTAAGGGTCGTAAATTATGAACATAATTCCTCACAGCAATTTTAGGGAATGTCTGGAGCACCGTCTGTGTTTCACATACGAGAGACCTGAGCCTTGCAGAGGTTAAGCAATTTCACCAAGGTTATACATTTAGCAAACAGCAGGGGAGGGAGTTGAATCTAGGTATTTTGGCTCTAGCATCTGGACTTCTTAGCCACTTGGCCACTCTCCATCCTGCCTCCTCAACACACAGGCAACATATACAAGGATATATGGGCAAGAAGCTGTTTGTTTGTTTTGATGTTATTCTGGTGGCCAAAAAAAAAATGCTTGACTCAATGCTTTCCTTTTATGAAGTTATGAGTGAAAAATTGTGGTTTCATTTTACTACAAAAGAGCATGCTCTATCTGCCTCTGTCTGTTACCTGTTGATTTAGGGTATGCATGAAATATTAAGTGGGAAAATGGAGGTGAAGGACAAGATGAGTTGTAGGTGAATGGAGTACATTTTGTAGAAACAAATCAAAGAACAAAACACACATGGGCACAAGAACATGTGGAAGGAAACACCCCAGGCTGTGAACAAAGACCCAGCTCCCAGGGTCAGGAGTGATCAATATGGGGCTGGAGATATTATTCAAGTCTTCCTTATATACCTATATTGTCAACAATCATGTTGCTTTTATAACTTTTGAAGAGGAATTTAATCATATTTAAGAAACTTTTTAAAGATGCAGGGACTCATCAGTGATACAAGTGTGGGAAGTATATTCAGGGTCTATGGGAACAGATCTTGTGGGAATAGTTCTTGGGTGGCTGATCTGTTTCTCTGAGCTCCTGGGTTTCATGAAGTCAAGCAGGTGAGCCCTGGGGTCTCCCAGAGGGAGTTCCAATCCTGCCTCTGCCACCCATTACCTGGCACCCGCCTCCCAGGACTTCTTCTCTCCCTTGTGAAATGAGAAAGTGAGGAGGTGAAGGGGTATGTTGTAATCAAAGATGGAGAAAAGGGACACTGACTGCACAAAACAAATGTTTCTCACCATTAAGAAGAAAGAGGGAATCAAGGAGACCTGAGGATCACATCTTACCCCATATCTGTGCTTAGGTGGCAGACACAAAGAAAACACTAGAAGAAAATAGTGATCACTAGCCTGGGAAACATGGCAAAACCCCATCTCTACAAAAAATACCACACGGTGTTGTGTGGATATAGAGAGATGTCACACATGAAGCTACAGAATAGTGCATTGCACAGATGAAACCCACAATACATTAGCTCTCATGATAATAGGCATGGAATGTCAGCGTTAGCATGGTCTTCTCTGCAGAGCAAGCCTTACCCTCTGTGTGGCTTCTAATTTCTGCTGTGCTGCAAGTTCATCCTTTGACCTGCTCACTCCTTGGCTTTGACTCCGGCCCCATGCCCCACTGTGACTATTCCACTGCCCATGGCTAAGGAAGAAGGGTCTCACTATCCCCTCTCTTGGTCCCCAGAACAGAGAATCAGAAGGCTCCGCATGGGTCAGTTGTCCAACCCTAACTCAACCAGCTTTGACCAAGACAACAGGACCACTTTGAGTTAAGTCAGCTTCTGCTGGAGGACAGGATAGACATAGGAGCCATGACAGGCTTCTCCAGGGCAAGTGCAACCTCTGGCTTTTGCTCAGGACCATGTGATTTTATTTAAGCAGCAGCCTGGTTAGACTCTCTTTGGTTTGTCTTCCAAGGGAACAAAGAAAACAGAGATTTGCATTAGCTTAGTTGCATGACAGCGCACATGTATTGTGGGCTTTGTTTGTGCTATGGACTATTCCTGGGCTTTACGTGTGACATGTCCTTACATCCTCCTGGTGCTGCATGGCACTCACTGTCATGTTTCACAAAGGAGGAACGAAGCCTTGGGAGGTGGGCGGCAGGTAATGGGAGGCTTAGCCAGGAACTGAACTCCCTGCGGGTGACCCCAGGGCTCACCTGTTTAACTTCTGGAAAACCTGTGTGAGTTTTCTGTCGCTGCCATAACAAATTACCACAATATTAACAGCTTAAAACAGCACCCATTAATCATCTCTGCATTTCATAAGTCTGCAGTCCAGGCACAGAGTGGCTTTGTTGATCCTCAGCTCCAGCTCTTACAATATAAAAATCAAAGTAATGGCTGGGCGGGGCTGTCACCTGGGCACTCTGGAGACGACCTCATCCACACCCCAACAGATTGCTGGCAGCATCAGCTCCTTCTCCGCATGGCCCTGCATCTTCAAGCTGGTACGGGCATTCTGGAGCCTTTTGACCTCAAGTCTCTCTGACATCCCCTTCTGGTCTCGACTTCTACTTCTCAATGCCACACTCCTAACTTCATTCTGAGCCTTTGTTCTAAGCAGCACCTCTCACATCAGTATTTCTACCAACAGACTATTCAGGATGACTTCAGTATTTTCTGAGGTGATTTATGATTTCTCTACCATGCTCTTCAAAATGCTTCTAGCCACGAGCACATTTCCATCCCCACCCTGCCTGGAGATTATCCTAAAAAATAAAGCGGGAGTTTCTGCTGCAAGACTGTCTCTGAGCAGTTAAGCTTCCTGCGTTCTTCTATACAGCCGAATATATAAATAGAAAGTTTCCCTTGTGTCTGTCAAAGGAAAGCCCCCAGCCAAATGCACATCCTTGGGCCTGAAGAGGCTCACAGTCTTCCATCCACTTAGCAGCCATTTACTGTGCGCTGGGTCAGTGCCAAGGGCCCCAGAGTAAAGACGTACAGCTCCTGCCCTCAGAAGATCAGTTCCCGGTGGGGTGTGGGAAAGACCAGCAGGCAATGAAGACACACTGTGGCCAGCTAGGTGAAAGGAAAAGCAGGGTTCTGAAGGAACCCAGAAAATAGACACTTGACCAGGGAGTCAGGGAAGCCTTTCTTAAGGAGATGACATGGAAACAAAGACCTGAAGGTCATTAGAGCCAGGTGCAGTGAGGGATGAGGGATGCAGGAACAAGATGGGGGAGGCTAGCGGCAGAAGGAAGGCAGGTGCAGAGGCCCGCAGGCGAGCAGCCATAGAATATGACTGACCATTAGGAGGGGATCCAGAGGAGAAGCTCAGTGACCTCAGCGGGATCCACAATATTTGGGTCTGTGTTGCCACAGTGAGGAACTGGGCCAAGTTGCATCTTCGTCGCCTGCTGCTCTTTCCCCCTCACCTACCTGGAACTGATCTTCTGAGGGCAGGAGCTGTGCGTCCTTCACTCTGGGGCCCTCAGCACTGACTCAGTGCACAGTAAATGGCTGCTAAGAGGATGGAAGAATGTAAACCTCTTCAGGCCCAAGGAGTGTGCATTAGGCTGGAGACTTTCTTTTAGTAGACACAAGAAAAGCTTTCCGTTTTCATATTTGTCTGCCTAGAATAACCCGGGAGGCTAAGCTGCCCAAAGTCCTTCTTGCAGCAGTTCTGAAGGGAATGGACGCCTCTTGAAGATGGGAATGATCGGATCGGTGTGGAAGACCCACAATACAACACTGCCATCCCCTTCTCTCTCTCATTAGACCCAAGTATTTACAAATCCCCTTTGGGGCCGTTTTGGCCCCCTTGACTTGTCGTAGCCACAGCCATAGCCAGTCAGACACACCTGCTGACAAGGTGCTTGCTCTGGGGCAAGCACCTTGCAGACACACCTGCAGGGATGCTTGCTCTGGAAACCCACAGCCACAAAGTCCAATGGGAGTGTAGCCTGCTATTCATCATCTTTTTATCTCTCCATTCAGTGTAGCTTGTGGCAGTCCTGTGAAGTCGGCAACTGAATAGGGTTGGGAGAGAAGGCCTCATCTCCCCTCTAGTCAAGGGTAACATTTTCTCCTCACCCTCCTTCCCATCTGCATCACCAGTGTTTGCTTACACACGAATTGGCATACCAGTTGACCTCATTTAGGAGAATTTCTCTCATTTGGCAATTCCTGCCTGACCTCCTCTGACAAGTGGGACAAATGTTAGATGCATACCCTGGGATCTCCATGAACTTACCTTGCCAGAGTCGATTCAAGCCACTATAGGATTTCTCAACAGCCATAGTAACTTGAAGCCTAAGCAGTGCTCTTCTTTGATGTCTGAGTAGAGGTTTTGTGATAAAAATGATGGCAGCGTCTTTATAATAAATGACGGGCATGGGTGTGGGGTTTACTCACTCTTTTTCACAGCTGGCTTCTCTCAGCTGCTGCTGTGCATTGAAATCTACTCCAGGATGTTTCTTCTGTCATTTCTGCAAACAGAACAAGGGCTGAGCTGGAGAATCAATTCAGAAATTAAGATCTGGGTGCTGAATGTCATTGTCTTGGCCCTATATCAAAGTTCTCCATCTTCTGCAATGAATTTCTAAAGCCAAACTGGAAGTTGCTGAAGGTCTGCAGATGGCATTCTTTAGCTTTTAACTTTCACATAAAACAGAATAAAAGATTATTACATGTCCAAAAAAAAAATCTGACTGCTGCTTGTAATAAATTCCTGTGCATGCTCCAGATGCAGAATTGTATAGTGTGTTGTCAGCCCAGTCATTCTTCATGGAGCTTATTTTCATTTGGGTCGCAGGCATTAAAAAGATGTCAGATATGTATATATTAATATCTCCTTCTATTTATACATATGCACACTTCCAGATACATATAAATACATGCTCACAAATGCACCCATATACACACATACAGATATTTTTCCCATCCCAACCAATTCCTCTGGCAGTGGCATCTGTTCTACCAGGAATGTTCTCAGTGTGATGTTTCCATTGCACTGAGGTAAGATCTGGGAGGTAAGATCTGGAAGGAGTCCTCAGGGTCATCTCAACTTACATCTGGTCCTGAATAATTTCTGTGTATAGAATCCATTGTCTCCTGAGACAGGCCCTTAGAATTTCCTCCTTTACTAATATGGTTTGGCTCTGTGTCCCCACCCAAATCTCATCTTGAATTTTAATCACCACATGTCAAGGGAGGGACTTGATGGGAGGAGATTAGATTATGGGGGTGGCTCCCCCATGCTGTTCTCATGATAGTGAGTGAGTTCTCAAGAGATCTGATGGTTTAAAAGTGTAGCACTTCCCTCTTTACCTGCTGTCTCCTCCTGCTGCCTTGTAAGACCTGCCTTCCTTCTCTTTTGCCTTCTGCCATGACTGTAAGTTTCCTGAGGCCTCCCCGGTTATGTGGAATGGTAAGTCAATTAAATCTCTCTTTTTTAGGAGTTATCCAGACTCGGGTAGTTATTTACAGCAGTGTGAAAATGAACTATGCCCTTACTTTGGAAAAATACCTGTTTTCCTATCATGTCCTCCTTTTGGGACATGTTAAAGGAATGTACCTGGCAATTTCATATATAAAAGACTGAATGACAAAAGGGAGTTTTGAAATGAGAATAAAAATTTGAAAATCATCAGCTTATCCATGATCATTGTAACTTTAGGAGATAAACAGTCACAAACAATACTTGAGCCCCTGTGGAGTATGAAAGAGAGAAGATGAAACATTGTAGAAAAACAACTTTTCAGGGTCTTGAAGAAAGAGTAACATGCCAAGGAGACTGTATCAACCAAGATACCCAGAGTAAACAGATGGTTCATTGAGATGGAGATGATGAAGAGACTGCAAGAATGTGAGCAGGTAAGAGGAAGCCTCAGGGAGCATCAGCAGGGAAGCATGCCCATCAGTTGTTCTGAAGGGCAAACAAAGGGGGCACCTCCTGGAAACCAGAGAGAAATGTAGATGTCGGAGAGAGAAGCCCAAAAAGAGTGTTGGTCTTTAATGAAGGAAAACAGGCACTGTTGTGAACTGTACTGGACAGAACCAGAAGGATCAATACCTCAGCTTCTCTCTCCTCCCATTATCCCATCTACTAGTACCCCCAACTCCCATGGCTTAAACCCAACAGGAGGCCAGAGGGCAAGGGTGACTAGTAGATGCCATCCATAGCTCCAGCACCTGGGGCACTGCCCAAGCAAGGGGAGAAAGGGACAGAGTGAATCAGAAGATGCAAATGGAGAATCTCAGGCACAAAGGTAGAGAAGAACGAAAGTGCAGTAACAATGCTTAAAAAGGAAGTGATTACCAAGTGGTACAGAAGAATTAAGCAATAATAAACTCAACTAAATGCCTATGGGATTCAACCTAAGTGACAGAAAAACAGTAGAGTGGAATAAACTAGGAAGGAAATGGAAGAGTTGATGAGACGGCAGAGTGTAGACTATCCTTTGAAAAAGCTATCCCTGAGTGGGAGGGAGAGAGATTAAGTAGGAGCTGGAGGGGAAAGAAGATTAGGAAAAAAAGATGGAGGCATGTTTATAAGGAGATTAAGGGTGTGAAATATTTGAAGGCATATTTCTGTTTAAAGAAATTCTGGGTTTACTAAACTTCCCAGGGTTTGACTACAATTTGACAAGGAAGTGGCTTTAGAAAGTATTTTTTTTTAAGTACCTACTATGTTCCAACTAATGCTGGGGATATGGAAGTGAACAAGATGTTTTCATTCCCATGGAAGGCATCAGACCTCTATGTAGGAAATAAATATGAAGGCAGATGCCAATGACCACTCAAGAAGACACTTTGACGTCACAGAGAGTACCTGAGTGGTTGAGTGCTAATTTTCTACCAGGTACTCCAGTTAGACTTTAATGTGAAGTTTTAATATGTCATTTAACCTGGTATTTGGAAACAAAATGGATTCAGCATTCAGTGTTCATGGAAAATAACATTTTAGGAGGAGAGATCAGCTAATGCAAAGACTCAAATGAGCAAATGTTCTTTGGTGTGTCCTGGAGACAAGCAAAAGGCAAAGTGTGTAGAACTATGTGGGCATCAGACAGAGAACTGGGAGGTGAGATGGGAGAAGAAGGCAGAACAGGTTATGTAGGACTCTGGGTGGCAGACAAGGTAGCTGGGTATTTTCTGTTATGTGAGGCCACTGGAAGGCTTTAAGCATGAGAGTGGCATTGCTTGGCATAAGCTTTTAAAAGAGCATTATGGCTGGCATGTGGACAAAATGAAAAGCACGGAGAAGGTTTATAAGGCTCTTTCAATAGCTGAGCAGAAGATTTTGGTAGCCTGGGCCCTGGTAGAGGTAGTGAAGTACAGAAGTGGGGCATTCAAGATGGGTTTGTGGGGTGAAGCCAAAATGAAGTTGATGACTTGCTGATGAAATGGCATGACCATTGGTTGGAGTAGAGCTGTTCAACAGAAATATAATGTAATTATATTTGCTAGTAGCCACATTAAGAAAATTAAAAATAATCAGATGAAATAAAGTACAATAAATATATTTTACAACATTGTGTTTGTATTTAATTTTTTCAAATTTTTAACTGTGTTAAAATATATGTAAGATTGTCATCTTAGCCATTGTTGAGTGTGCAATTCAATGGTATTAAATACATTTATAGTGTTGTGCTGCCATGACCACCGTCCATCTTTATAACTCTTCATCTTGCAAAACTGAAATCTATGCCCATTAAAAAATAACTTGTTATTTTCCCTTCCCCTAGCCCCAATCAACCATCATTATAATTTCTGTCTCTATGATTTTAACTACTGCAAGTATTTTATATAACTGGAAGCATCCAGTATTTGTCTTTTTATGACTGGCTTATTTCATTTAGCATAATGACCTCAAGCTTCATCCATATTATAACACCTGGCAGGATTTCCTTCCTTTTTAGGGCTGGGTAATATTTCATTGTGTGTATATACAACATTTTGCTTACCCATTCATCCTTGCATGAATATTTATGTTGCTTACACATTTTAGCCGTGGTGCATAATGCTGTTATGAACATAGGTGCACAAATATCTCTTTGACATCATGCTTACAAGGTGGAATTGTGGGAGCATATGGTGATTCTATTTTTAGTGTTTGGAGTATCCAACACACTGTCTTCCACAGCAGCTGTGACATTTTACATCCCCACCAACCATGTACATTAATTTCGATTTTCTATATCCTCGCTGACATTTGTTATTTTCTGAGGACTTTTTGACAGTATTCATTGTAATGGGCATAAGGTGATACCTCATTTAGTTTCTACTTGCAGTTCCCAGATGATTTGTAACGTCAAACGTCTTTCCATGTGTTTGTTGGCCATGTGTATATTTTCTTTGGAGAAATACTTATTTAAGTCCTTTGCCCATTTTGAATCAGGTTGTCTGTTTTTTGATTTTTGTTGAGCTTTAGTTCTTTACATATTTTGAATATTAATTCCTTATCAAATTCAGATGCTCCTTGACTTATGATAGGGGTATGTCTCTGTAAACCCATTCTAAGTTGAGAACATCTTAAACAGAAAGTGCACTTTCTACTTAAGATATTTTCAACTTAGAATGGGTTTATCTAGTCATAACCCTTTGCAAGTTGAGGAGCATAACGAATGCATATAGCTTTTGAAACATAATAAAGACAAAAACTTACAAGCTGAACCACTGTGATTCCAGGACCATTGGTATATGATTTGCAAATACTTTATCTCATCCTGTAGGTTGTCTTTTTACCCTGTTGATATTATCTCTTAATACACAAATTTTTAAAAATTATGAAATCCTATTTGCTTACTTTTCTATTTGTCTATGCCTTTGATATCATACGCAAGAAATAACTGCCAAATTATTTGTCACAAAGCTTTTGGCCTATGTTTTCTTCTAAGAGTTTTATAGTTTTAGGTCTTTCAGTTAAATCTTTGATTCCCTTTTCCATTAATTTTTGTGTACATTGTTAGATAAGTGTTCATTCTTTTATGTGTGGACATACAGCTTTCTCAGCTCCATTTATTGAAAAGGTAGTCCTTTCCTCATTGAATGGTCTTGGCTCCCTTATCAAAAATGACCCTTGTCACCTGACCATATATGTGAGGGTGTATTTCTAATTTCTGGGTTTTCTATTTTGTTCCATTGGTCTATATGTTTGTCTTTACACTCTTAAACTGTTTTGATTACCATAGTAAGTTCTGAAATGAGGAAGTATGAGTCCTCCAGCTTTGCTCTTCTTTGTCAAGATTGTTTTGTCTACTTGGAGTTTCTTGAAATCTATACGCATGTTAGGATGGGTTTTTCTATTTCTGAAAAATCACTGGAATCTTGATAGAGATTTTATTGAATTTGTAGTTTGCTTTGGGTAGCATTGCCATCTTAACAATATCAAGTCACATCAGTTATCTTCTTTAGTGGGTCCATCCATATCATACACTGGCACCAGGTAGCTATGGAGAGCCACAAACCAAATGCCCAACTGTGGGACAAGGAAGCCAGCTCACACCAAAGCACAAATTATTGCAGCAAGAGGCTACCTTGGGTGTCAAAAACGAATAGCAGAGCCAAGAAGAACGCTTGAGGGGGTAGATGGAATCTCATTCACTTTCTTAAAGGCTCTCTGAGTAAGGATCTAATTCATGAAAATAGGATGCATTTCCCTTTATGTCTTCCTTAGTTTATTTCAGTAATGTTTTGTAGTTTTTATTGTACAAGCCTTTTATCTCCTGGGTTTATTCCTAAGCATTTTATTCTTTCTGATACAAATGTAAATTGAATTGTTTCTGTAGTTTCCTTTTTAGTTGCTCGTTGTTAGTGTGTAAAAATGCAAATAATTTCTGTGTGCTGTCTTTGTATCTTGCTATTTTGCTGAATTTATTTATTAGCTCTGATAATTTTTTTTGTGTGGAATAAGATCATACCATCTGTGAACAGTGATAATTTTACTTCTTCCTTTCCAGTTTGAATGCCTTTTATTTCTTTTTCTTTCCTAATTTGTTCTGGCTAGAAATTTCAGTACTATGTTGAATAGAAGTGATGAGAATCCTTGCCTTGTTTCAGATCTTATAGGAAAAGCTTTCAGTCTTTTACCATTGACTAAGATGTTTGCTGTGGGTTTTTCACATTTGGATTTATTATGTTGAGGTAGATTTCTCTATTCCTAGTTTACTGAGCATTTTTTTTGTCATGAATGTATGTTGAATTTTATCAAATATTTTTCCTTCATAATTGAGAAGATTATGAGTATTTTCCCCTTCATTTTGTTAATGTAGTATACTACTATGTTGATTGATTTTCATATATTGAACCATCCTTACATTCCAGGAATAAATCCCATTTTGTAATGATATACAAGCCTATTTATTTGATGATGAAGTCACTTTTCTAATACAGTAATGTGTGTTACAACCTTTTGGTCAATGATGAATTACAGAGGCCCAATAAGATTATAATATATATATTTTTACTGTACCTTTTTAATATTTACATACACAAACACTTACCATGGTGCTGCAATTGCCTACAGCATTCAGTACAGTAACATGCTACACAGGGTTGTAGCACAGGAATAATAGGCAATACCATACAGCAAAGGTGTGTAGTAGGCTATGCAATCTAGGTTTGTTTAAGTATATTCTATAATGTTTGCACAATGGCCAAGATCACCTAATGACACACTTCTCAGCGTGTATCTTCATTATTTAGTGGTGCATGACTGTATTTTGTTGGAGATGCTTGCACTAATGTTCACAACACATTTGGTCTATAGTTGTCTGTTGTTGTTGTTGTTGTCGTTGTTGTTGTTTCTTGCAGTTTCTTTGTCTGGCTTTAGTATCAGTGTAATACTAGCCTCATATAATAAGTTAGGAAGTGTTTTCTCCTCTTCAATATTTTGGAAAGATTTAATAAATATTGATGTTAGTTCTTCTTTAAATGTTTGATAGAATTTACAAGTGAAGCTATCAGATCCATGGCTTTTATTTGTCAGAAAATTTGGGATTACTAATTCTATCTCTTTACTACTTATAGGTCTATCCAGATTTTCTATTTCTTCATAATTCAGTCAAGTTTTAGGCAAGTTTTGTGTTTCTAGGAATTTGTCCATTTCATCTATGTTACCAATTTATTGGCACACAATTTTCCATATAAGTGCTTTCTTATAATCATTTTTATTTCTGTAAAATTGGTTGTGATATCCTTACTTTTGTTTCCGATTTTAATAATTTGAGTCTACTCTCTTTCTTTCTTAGTTGAGCTTGCTAAAAGTTTGTTAATTTTATTGATCTCAAAGAACCAACTTTTGACTTTATTCATTTTCTTTATTATTTTTCTAGTCTCTATTTTGTTTCTTTCTGTTCTAATGTTTATAATTTTCTTCCCTATGCTAGCTTTGGGTTTAGTTTGTTATTCTTTTTTTCTAGTTCCTTAAACTTTAAAGATAGGGTGTTGATTTTAAACCTTGCTTTTTTAAAATGTAAACATTTACAGCTATAAATTTCCCCCAAAGAACCACTTTCCCTGCATCTCACAATTTAGTATGTTGTATTTTTATTTTCATTCATCTATAAGTATTTTTATAAGTGAAGCTTGTAATTTCTTTTTTGATCTGTTGGTTATCTGTGTGTTTAATACACAAATTTATAAATTTTCCAGTTTTACTTCTGTATCGATTTCTAGCTTTATTCCACTTTGGTCAGAGAAGATACTTTTATGATATCTAACTGCCTGTCATGGAGTTCAGAGTGGGAAATGGGTACCTCATACTGTACTGTGTTAAGAGCTCAAATTGACTGAAAATAACTGCACTTTCCCATCTACGCCACCCCTGGAAGTTGCAATCCTTTAATAAACTCCAGAGTCTCCAAATAGTCACAGCAGATAGATTCTGACAATACAATATTGTCTAGATGGAGAGACAGATTCCTAGTGCTTCTTACTCTGTAATAATATATTTTATTAATCTATCATATGCAAAAATTATCATCCCAACACACAATTGATATACAAAAATTATTGATGAGATATATTCTTTTTTTATACTAAGTCTTTGAAATTCTGTGGTCATTTTACATTTCCAGCACCCTCCAATTCAGACCAGCTACCTTTCAAGTGTTCAGTGTATACATAGGGCTGGTGGATGCCATATTGGATAGCTCAGGCTTGAGCAACTGAGTAAAGTTGGTGCCATTTATGAAAATGACGAGCAAAGTGAGGTCAAAGTTAAGGAATCTATTTTGGTCACTGTAAGTTTGAAGTCCCTAATGGACATACAAAGGGAGATAACAAGAATAGGCTTAGATATATGAATCTAGTGATTCATGAGAGACCAAGGCTGGAGACGTATTTGGAAGTCACCCACGTGTGAGTGATACATAAAGAAGGAGACTGGAAAGAGTGTAGAAGAATGTATAGGTAGGGAAAGACTTGGAATAGAGCTCTGGGAGAGTTCAAAATTTACAGCATGATTTATCAGCCATGGCGCAATTGATACTTAGATGGATATTTCTTCATGATGAGGGCCGTCCTGTGCATTGCAAGATGCTCTACACCATCCTTGACCTCCAACGATTAGATGCCAGGAGTACCTCTCCACCCCATCCTGAAATGCGACAGCAAACACAAAAATGTCCCAGACCTTGCCACCTGTCTCCTGGGGGAAATTCTGCCCCTGATACAGTGATTTACAAGTTGGATAGAGAGGAAGTCAGTAAAAGGGTTTGAGAACAGATGCCAGTGAGGTGGGGAAGATGGGAAAGCCATGCATGAGGATTGGTACACGAGGGATACTCTATGGAGGGGAAGCGAACGATGATGCCTGCCAGGCTTCAGCTTTCATCAGTGACCAAGAAGCAAGCAAAATTAATTTGAATAATGCATTTTATTTAACTCAAATAGAGATGTAAGGTATTTCATAATTAGCCTGAAAATCTCTGGGGGGGGGGGCGTTGCTGAATTGTGTGAGAATGGTGAGCAACTCTTCCTTAAAAGAGGAAATAAAGTAGAAAGGAAATGTCTTCAGTGGTGAAGATGTACCACTACATCTCTGTCCACACACCTCATTCCTCAGCAGGCAAAGGGGCACTGGAGAAAGTATTCTTGATCAAAAATCTCAAATAACAAAAACACAAAGATCGGGGGATTAATATTTTTCAGAAAACACAATGTCATATTGATTCCACTTTCTGAGACTTATTAAATTTTCTGCTATAGTAATTATAGCCACGTATTGTTAGGGAGGTATAAACACTAGAGAAACTTATTACTGTTGGAGATTATTATTAAAACTACAAAATTTTGCCTACAGACTGGCACAAGCAAAAAAGAAAGTTAATAAAACTCATTTTTAGGAGTCTGCTCATGTCCTTGGGCTGAGTTCTAAAGCAGAGTAGGAAATTGATACTCTGATAATTTTCATTTACAGCACTTTTATTAACAGTGTATCTTGTCTCCAGCAATTAATCTTGGCAAAATTTTTACTCCTTTTTTTCTGAATGCAGACTGAATTTTGAGTCTATTTCTTGAAACCCCTATAATGCATGAAAATGTTTCTTCATCTATTCTGCCTTGTGAATTCTAAAGAAGGTGGCTAAACTCCAAAGCAGTCAAAATATTCCACTACTGCAAAATGTTTGGTAAAAAATGCATTATTACCATGATAGCTTTCACCTCTTTCTCTCTTTTCAAGAGAACATTTCCCGTAAGCAGATACCATATGTCTAGGGAACTCTTTCAGGCCCTTAGTAACCACTGTTGTGTTTTCAGATTTGCTTATCCCATAATATAAACTGATTGACCATTATGGAGCTGTGAACTTGCACAACCATTGGGTTTACCAGGGAGAATGAGCTACTTTCAGGGAATCAAAGTATGTCCAAGTTGAATGACTCAGACCAGTGCATTCAGCCAGGACCAGAGCTAAAATAAAAACTGTTCTGCCCAATAAATGCAGTCTTTGGTCCAGTGAGAAATACCTTCGAATCCAGAAAATCCCGAACCCAAGAGGTGAGGTTTTGCTGACTGCTGACTGAGTAGCAAAGACTCTTTCTTGGGATTGCTCATTTGTTCAATTCAGGATGCAAGTGGAATCTTGATGTGATTCCCGCACATGTAAGAGCAAGTCCCTAAAACACTGATTACAAACTACTCATGAGGGTAACTTGGAGCCTCCATTAATCATTCAGATTATCAGATTCACCTCTGGCCCTACCAAAACAGAAGTGTGGGTAAGGGAGTCTGAGGGTTGGGGGAGAAATGCCTAATGTTGGCGATTCACACAGACTTTCAGTGTATCTGGGTAGGGAAAAGCTTCTGGCATTATTCTAACCTGATGAGAACATTTCTGTCTAGAAGCAACCTTGGTTATTTTAATGATGATTTTTGCTTTCCTCTGTGCAAAGTCAGGCTTTTTAGATAAAGTTTCTAAGAAAGTGTGAGTACACATCTATTTTAAAATGTTAATTAATCACTACATTTAACATGAATTGCCAGTCAGAACCAGGAACCACTGGGATGTGACAGCTGCTTCCAGGACAGAAAATAAGTTGGCAGACCCAACTCCATTTATTCTATGGATTTAAAATGCTTGATAAGGGTTACCTGCTTCGAATGGAGAAACTTTAATACAACTGGCTCATTCCTCCACCTGGACTATTTACAGAAGGCAGATTCAGAGCAATGTTTTCCTTGCTCTCTTGAAGAATTGCTTTTGCCCTGAGAATTATATTTCCAAATTAAAGATACTGTGTTTCATGCTCTATTAGTTTTATAGTCAAAATTCAAGTTTATTTATTTTATTATTGTATTAGCATTTTAAATATTTCGTAGGTCTAATGAAAATAAATAATATTGTATCTATTTGGTACCATTGACCAGTTTAATTTTTCAGTTAATGACTAGGTGATTTTTAGGAATAAAACACTGGAAATCTGGAAGCCAGATGTATTACTCAGGTGAAGAAAGGCTGAGTTAATTGTAAACCTTTGCTAAAAAATATCCACAGCCAATCTCCATAAACTTAGTCAAAGAAAAAAATAAATATTGAAGTGAAAGATACTTGATATAGTTGGTATTAATAACTGTGTTTTAGAGTACCAGAAAAAGGAGGGTTACAGAATGGGAAAAAATTTTTGCAAGCTACCCATCTGACAAAGGGCTAATATCCAGAACCTACAAAGAACTAAAGCAGACTTACAAGAAAAAAACAAACCCATTCAAAAGTGGGCAAGGATATGAACAGATACTTTTCAAAATAGACATATATGCGGCCAAAAAACATGAAAAAATGATCATCATTATTGTTTATTAGAGAAATACAAATCTAAACCACATTGAGATACCATCTCATGCCAGTTAGAATGACGATCATTAGAAATCTGGAGACAACAGATGCTGGAGAGGATGTGAAGAAAAAGGAACACTTTCAAACTGTTTGTGAGAGTGTAAATTAGTTCAACCATTATGAAAGATAGTGTGGCTATTTCTCAAGAATCTAGAAATAGAAATTCCATTTGACCCAGCAATCCCATTACTGGGTATATACCCAAAGGACTATAAATCATTCTATTATAAAGACATATGCACACGCATGTTTATCACGGCACTGTTTACAATAGCAAAGACTTGGAACCAACCCAAATGTCCATCAATGATAGACTGGACAAAGAAAATGTAGCACATATACACCATGGAATACTATGCAGTCATAAAAAACTAGTTCATGTCCTTTGTAGAGACATGGATGAACCTGGAAACCATCATTCTCAGCAAACTGACACAAGAACAGAAAACCAAATACACATTTTCACTCATAGGCGGGTGTGAACAATGAGAATACTGGGCACAGGGAAGGGAACAACACTCACTGGGCTAGGTGCGGGGGTGGAGGGGAGGGGAGGGACAGCCGGGGGGTGGGGAGGTTGGGAAGGGATAACATCCCTGCCTGATGTAGGTGACGGTGGGGGGTGGGGATGGAGACAGCAAATCACCATGGTATGTATGTACCTATGCAACAATCCTGAAGGATGCAGGATGTACACATGTACTCCAGAGCCCAAAGTACAATTTTAAAAAAGTATCTTTTTAGGAATATTTTAATGTTTAAATATATTTTTGTGTGTTTTGGGGATAATTTCATCTGTATATAACCAATATAGTCTACACATTAATTATTTATTTTGTAAGTTATGTCTAGTAAACCAGAGTGCAAATCAGTAATATATGTGTGTTTCTATGTATATAAACATACATACAAATATATATATATATATATATATACACATATATATATATATGCATGGGTATATACACATATGTATGTACATATCTATATCTGCCTGTTTATTCAACCTAACTGAAGTTTTAATGCAAAGATTTTTGCTCAGTCAACATTCACGGAAATACAAGTGATTTTTAAAGACATAGGACTTTTATTTGTATTTTAAGTTTTTTAAAAAAGGACAAATAAAAAGACTATTGAATGCAAAAGTTCTAACTAGAGCCTGATTCACAAATTTGACAATCATAGTTTTCATGTGGACATTATCATCCCTTGCAAACAGGCAAAACAGAACACTGCATTTCTGAAAAGTTAACGCAGAATATATGGTAATGAAAGAGGCATAAGAAAATGTTTCCTACTGTTGACAACCAAAAAGAGAAGAAATATTTCCTACTATGGTCATGATAGAGTAATAGGGAACTAGATTTAAGTTTGCACCTCAAACAACTAGGAAACAAGCAGGGATATCGAAACAGTGTTTATCAGACATTGTATACGAGGTGGTCCAGGGCAGCAATCCTAGAAAAAGGAAGCAAACAAGGTCATCCCTGAAAATATGGAATGCCACTGCTGGTGAGACTTTCCAGTCCAGGGCAAAGAGTTTGCAGATGCCCAAGGGACTCTAATTTGTGGGGAAGAATTCTGGGAAGTGAGGAAATTGAGCATTGGAGAGGGAGAAAAATAGAATGAAAGAACACGCTGAACTTTTTCAAAGGGGTCTCCTCAAGACTGTTCCTGCAATCTAATCTTTGCATACGTATAAGGAAACCTCCAAGGCCAGGAAAGAACCTCCAGAAAGCAACAGGTGGAACAATCTTTGGAGCTCATTCATTTGTAGCCAGAAATTCTTTGTTTCCACCACATAGAGTGCAGTAGAAATGATGAATGAACTGGAAATCATAGCAATAGATACTATCCAGAATTAAACACAAAGCAAGAAAAAAGGAACAGAGCACTAGAGAGTGTGGGAAGTATATGCAGTCTAATATGTATAACTGAATTCTGGAAAAGCAGGGATGAAAAACATTATATATAAAATGTATATAACATATATTATATATAACATAATATATAACATATATATGTTCTATGTAATATATTATATATAATCATATATGTTGTATATATATTATATAATAAGATACATGGTATATATAATATATATTATATATATATATATATTTGAAGAACTAATGGGTAAAATATTTCCAAATTGGTTAATAAAAAAACCCAGTAAAGTCAGAGATCTCAGGAGCTAAACAAATCCCCAGCAGAAGAAACTGAAAGAAAGGAATACCAAGATGTACATAGTAAACTGTGAGCAAAGGGGAAGAAAGCACATGTTCAGAGGATCAGAAATAAGAATGACAGCAGACTTCTCGTTGGAATCTATTTCATCCAGTGGACAGATGAGGATCATTGTTAAAACTTTAGAGGAGATCAGAATGCTTTCATCACTGAATTCTAGTCCATCAAAAGTATTATTAAAAATACAGGAAAAACAGATTTTTTCCACTAAAATCTAGGAAAAGGCAATGCAAAAATACAAGCATTATAAGAAATGTTAAGAAAAATCCTCAGACAGAATTAAGTGCTACTAGATGGAAGTTTCAATCTACACAAAGAAATGAAGAGCATTTCTTGGTGGATATATGAATAAATGCAATGAATTTCTTTCTTGTCAATCTCTTTTAAAGGTAGGTATCCAACACAAAAATAATATCAATGTAATCTAGGATTTATAACATTTGTAAGAATAATGTGAAAAGAATACACAAAGACTCAGAGGGTAGATCTGGAGGTACATCACTATAATGTCATTATCGTAGATATAAAATAATATTTGAACATGGACTATGGTAAATATGTACTACATTAACATATGTACTATATTATGGTATAATACATATGTACATAGTATATATGCACATACATAATATTATGTACATATATATTATGTACGTAATTTATGTATATATTATAGTATATATGCTAAATATATACCATATTAGAGTACGTATAATGCACACAGTACATATATTATAGTATATATGCTAAATATGTACTATATTATAGTACATATGTAAATAAATATGTACTATAAACCCTGGAGAAAACTCTGAAAAAGAAGGTTTAGTACACAAGATAGTCAATAAAACTGAATCACAAAAATAAGAATTAGTTGATACAAAAGAAGGCAAAGGAGGAAAAATGAAATGTAAAATCAATTAAATCTTTTCCACAGATAGTGCTGGAACAATTGGAAATTCGTAAGGGTGAAACTGAACCCTCAACCTTGACCTCCCTCTATATACAAAAATTAACATAGATTACAGATCAAAATGAGCTAAAACTATAATATTTTAGAGAAAAATATGGAAGAAAATTGTACTTACCCTGGCTTATGCAAATATTTTTTCAACTGGACTCTAAAAATCACAAATTATAATAGAGATATTTGATAATTTAAAACTGAACAAAATTTAAAAATTCTATTCTGTAAAGCCATCATAATGAAAATCCAAAGGAAACTCAGAAACCAGAAAAAATTTATATATATCTAATAAAAGATGTATGTCCAGAATGTTTAAAAAATTCTTACCATCCATTAACTAGATAACACATTTTTAAGAAATGAGCCAAGAATTGACCATATGGTTCACCAAAGAAAATATATGGATGGCTAATATGCATATGGAAAAATGCAACATCGTTAGTCATTAGGAAAATGCAAATTAAAATCACAGTTACATATCACTACACACCCACTAGAATGGCCAAAATAAAAAGTGTTGGCAAGCATATAGAAAAACTAGAATTTTCATACATTGCCGGTGAAAATGTTAGAACTAACTATTTTGGAAAATCTTTTGACTGTTTCTTATAAACAATCACCTACCATAAGACTCAGCAATTCTACTCCCAATTATTTATTTAAGCAAAATGTTAACATATATGCATACAAAGCACTGTATGCAAATCTTTGTAAAAATGTATAGTAGCCCCAAATTAAAAATAGCATAAATGCCCATCAACCATCAGGTGAATCAAGAAACTGTCGTGTAGTCATACAATGGGATATGTTTTAGCAACTAAAATAAACTGAACTACTGATACATCCTGGATCCATCTTTAAAAGCATATTAAGTGAAGGAAGCCAGGCACCCCCCCCCCGCAACAACAACAAAAAAAGAACTACATGCTGCTTGATTTTATTTCTATGGAATTCTAGGAACAAGCAAAATTATAGTGATGAAAGCAGATCTTTGCCAAGGGCAGGGAGTCGAGTGGGGCACTGACTGCAAAGGGAACAGGGGATGTCTTGAGGTGACAGCATGTTCCTATCATGAGCTTGGTGATGGTTACCAGGCTGCATTCATTTGTCAGAACTTAACAAATTGTAGATTAAAATTGTAGGTTAAAAACGCACATAGGCGTGCACACACACACACACACACACACACACACCTATACTTGAAAATCTTAAAGGCTGGCATGCCTGGAGCAGAGAAAGCTATGGAAAAGATGGTGAGAAATGAGGAAACAAGGGCAGATCTGCAATTCTCCACTCTGACTGCACGTGAAAATCCCATGGGTGTCTTTGAAAACAATATCTATGTCCAGGCCCTATTCCATGTAAATGATAATTCTATAAACCTAAAAAACACAAAATAATGCTGAGGGGAAGAAACCAGTCACAATGTGAAGATAATGGCAAGAAGAAACTAAAATCCTGATTGTCTCAGTTTTAACAGAGGCAAACTGTGATTAGGAGCCTAGAAGCTTCATTACCTTTCAAGCACTTGAGCAATGTCAGCCCATTAATCCATGCGCTCAGCGAGCAGAAGAGCTAGACATGGCCTTAATGATCCTGGGAGAGAGAAGCAGCCGTGTCCGACAGCCCTCCGCCTGCTCCATAAATACTGAATGATGGAAGGACTGCAGGAGAGAGGGAACAGAAGAGGGCATTGTTAAACACTCCATGGTTGTCAGGGTCCGCTGTGGGCTGGCTGCTGGGCCAGGCGTTGAGGATATGGTATAAAACAACAGACACAGACTCATGAAGATGACTCATGCAGGGAATCAACTATTCACAGACAATCTACCAAATTCTTAGAATTCCAATTACGCTAAGTGCAATGAAAAAGTGAGCAACGTTGTGAAAGTTTCCAGGAATATGAGTCACTTAAAATGAGACTTAAAGAGTCATTGGAAATTGGTCAGGTGAAAACCTGACCTTCCTAAGCTGAAGGAACAGCATGCACAAAGACCCTGAGATAAAACACACACACACACACACACACACACACACACACACACACACCCATACTTGAAAATCTTAAAGGCTGGCATGCCTACAGCAGAGAAAGCAATGGAAAAGAAGATGAGAAATGAGGAAACAAGGACAAATCTGCAGTTCTCCACTTTGACTGCATGTGAAAATCCCATAGGTTACTTTGAAAACAATTATCTATGTCCAGGCCCTATTCCAGTTAGCTAAATCAAAAGCTCCTTCTTGGGGGAAAAAAAGCTCTCTGGTTGCTCCTAATTAGCAGTGATGGTTGAGACCCTCAGGGTGGAAAGACAGACAAAACCCAGGTCAAACAGAGCCATATAGATTGGTTCAAGGACTGTGTATCTCTTAGAGGTAATGGGAAACCAAAGGGAAGACATTGAAGTGAGAATGCAAAGTAAAAGTATTTAAAGAAAATTACTCGGGTTCCAGAATGGGGTGGGACCATTCGAATTTGAAGAGATCTGTTAAGAAGGCCTTAAATATCTAGGTCAAAGACAATGTTATGGTATGAAAGGTAAGGATGGATTAAATGGAGTGGAACTAAGTGTGGAGGTAATACTGATAGAATGTTTTGGTGAATTGGGTATTAGGGCACAGTGGAAAGATCAAAGCATCAAGGACAGCAAAGACGACATCCCCAGTCCTTTTCAAAGACTGGGTATCCTGCTTTCTGACATGTCCTAGAAAAGGAAGGACAAAGGTAACAATTTATTTCTTCTTCTTTTTTTTTTTTTTTTTTTTTGCATGAATCTATAGTTTCTATTGGGTTTGAGCGCTTGGTATGTTGGTGGAAAGCAAGATGTGATGTCCCCAGGGCATCAGTTTATAAATGGACCCTGATTTTCAACACTTCCCCAAAGCCTTCTCTATCTCTAGTGTGGTAAGAGTCCAAAATTCATTCTTGAAGAAAGAGGAAACGATGGGTCACGTTCACACACATGAAGCACCTTTGTTTTAAAAATCTTTAAAAAAGGAGACTCTTATCCAAACAAGGTGGAGGAAAAATAAATTTTAAAATTAATCTCTTAAAAGTTTGCACTGTCTAAAAATTCTTTGCTTCCAGCCTTTCTAAATCTGGTAAGAAGCTTACAGTCTAGCGGAGGTTTCTATGCAGATGGACACACCTGAGCCAGTTTATCCCTTGAGTCAAATTCTTCCCACACAAAACTAAATAAGGGTTCTGAAACGTACTTCTATGTGTTACTATGTGTCAAGCCCAAACAATTCCCCAAAGGTTGGGAGGAATACTGTGCAGAAATGGAAGCCAAGAGAATATATCCTTTAGAAGGGGTAGGAGGGAAGGATCCAGCTGGATTAAAATGGGTTGCCTGGGATAATTTTTTATTTCTGTTTCATCATAGATAATCTTTCACCAACTCCAGAGGCTTCTTTCTAGCTTTATTCATCGTTTGTAAACTGCTGTGCTAAGAGCCAACGCAGACACAAGTAGGCTGCCCTAGTTTGTAGCACAGAGCCACCAGGAGAAGCTGACAGTGGGCATATGCATCTTCCTTTTGACATGGAGCAGCTAGGCTAGGGACCATGCCCCAGTCAAGCATCTGCCTCTAAAACAAGATTCTTTCCACTTAGTGAATTCCACAGGCACGTTGCTTACTTACGCATTAACAGATTCTTTTAATTTCTACTGATTAACCCTCTCCTACCACCTTACTCTCCAACCCATCCCCCAAAGAAAGAATCAAACAGAGAGCTTTCTTGCCTGATCTGAAGTTGCTCAAGCAGCAGCTTCCCTCTGAGGCCAGGCTTGCCAAGCTGCCCTGTGTATAAGCCTTTAGGTCATATTTCCCAGCTAAGGCCAGGAATCATGCTTCAAAGGAAGCCAGGAGACAAATGTCATTAACAGAGTTTGAAATCATGAAGATGGTTAGGCCACCTGTCTTTATACTGCCAGCTCCTATTAAACCATCAAAGGCTTATTTGTGTTCCTTTGATGTGGCCTGCAAGTATATTTCCTATGAACGATGGTAGATTAAATGTTTTAAATGGACCCAACGGCATAGCTGGAAGAGTACAAATTCCTTATCTTGGGATCCACTGTATTTCCAGTTAAATATCAGATACTTAGAATTGTAGCTAAGGTACATATATTGTATAAACTGAGTTACCTCTTTGAAGGTTATTGAACAATATTATTGCATTTGTCAAAATTCAAAATACCCACATCTAGGTCTCTGATCTGGGTTACAATGGTGTAGCTGGTTGCAGACAATACTACCACTAAGAACAAGAAAGAAAAATGGAGGAAACAATCCAGCAGGCATCTGCGTTAAAGCAGCGACTGGCCAGTGAATCCAGGGAATGCAGGATCCCAAGGATCCCTTGAGTAAGTCCAGCCTTCTGTGACTACAGGTTTCCAAGTTTTCCAGCAGAAACACAGTTTCTTGGTCCAGGGTAGGGAGTGACAGGTGGGGCAGAGTCTGGGCAGCATGATCTGCCACAAAGGAAAATACCAGAGACACTTCTGCTGTCTCCTTGAACTGGGGAGACAAAAACTGAAACATGGGGATCCCGGGAAATGAGGTGCCAAGAACCTTTCGAAAAGCAGGAGATTAAGAGGTGAACACAATTCCTTGCAGTTTTGCCCTTGAACTGTGCAGGGCAATGAGCTGAGAAGCCACAAGGAGAACAGATAAAGTAAAACAGGATTTTAGCAATGTTTAGAGCTAAAAGACAGTAATTATATCAAGAAGATTCTGCCAAGGAGGGAGAGATACAGTAAGCACGACGGGCTGTCAGAGGCGGGTGTGCACTAAAGCAGAGGTGAACAAACAGACCAATGAGGAAGAAGCTGACCGCGCAGACACGATCACAGGAGTATGACAACAGGTGATGCTGCTGTGGACAAATGGCACAAGGTCATTTAAGTATCCACAGGGGAAGAGCAAGGGCTCTTGACTCCTATCAGATGCCATACACAAAACAAGACCACATGGATTGTAGACCTGAATGTGAAATGTCAAACAGCAAACCTTTCAGAAGAAAGCAGTGAATGTCTTCATTATCTTGGGGAAGGCAAATATTCTTTTTTTTTTTTTTTTTGAGACGGAGTCTCACTCTGTCACCCAGGCTGGAGTGCAATGGTGCGATCTCAGCTCACTACAACCTCCACGCTTGGGTTCAAGAGATTCTCCTGCCTCAGCCTCCCATGAAGCTGGGATCACAGGCGCCTACCATTGCACCTGGCTAATTTTTGTATTTTTAGCAGAGACTGGGTTTCACTATCTTGACCAGGCTGATCTTGAATTTCTGACCTCGTGATCCACCTGCCTCGGTCTCTCAAAGTGCTGAGATTATAGGTGTGAGCCACCGGTGCCCGGCCGGCAAATATTCTTAAACAGGAGAAAAGTGGCACTGAGCACAAAGGAAAAAGTGATTAATTAGTTAACCTTAAAATTGACGAGACATCTTACACATGTACAAAGGCAAGCCAGAAGGCTAGAGAAGTTATTTGAATACCTGTATCCAACAAAAGCCTTTGATCTAGTTTGTAATAGAGAATGCCTACAATTGATTAGAAAAACAACAGATGTCCCAGAATTAAACAGAAGACCTGAACACTCACTTCACCAAGGAGGAGGCCAAATGGCCATTGCAGGTTTGGAAAGATAATTGCTAGCATTCATGGTCATAGAAATGCAAACTCAATCCAAAATGTGATGCCACTGCAGACTCACCAAAATGGCTGAAAATCAAAAGACAGAAAATACCAGATATTGGTGAGGATGTGGCGCAACTTGAACTGTCATGAACTGCTGGTGGGTAAAGAGATGTTACAATACTTTGAAAATCTCTTTGGAGATTTCAAAGCAGAACACTCAGATATCTATGACCAAACCATTCAACTTTCAGGGATATACTCAACAGAAATGCAAACTTCTGTGCACTATCAAACACCGCATGTTCGCGCTCATAGGCAGGTATTGAACAATGAGAACACATGGACACAGGAGGGGAGCATCACACACTAAGGTCTGTGGGGGGGAACTAGGGGAGGGACAACATGGGGAGGTGCGGGTGGGGAGTTGCGGAGAGATAACATGGGGAGAAATGCCAGATATAGGTGATGGGGAGGAAGGCAGCAAACCACATTGCCATGTATGTACCTACACAACAATCTTGCGTGTTCTTCACGTGTACCCTAAAACCTAAAATGCAATAAAAAATATATTTAAAAAAATGTTTGTAGCAGTCTTATTAGCAATAGACAAAATATGGATGCAGTCCAAATGTACATCAAAAATAGAATGAATAAAGGGATGCTATTGATCTAAGGGAGTCTTATGCAATAATGAGAAGGTACACACTTGCAGTACACACACAATAACATGGGTGGGTGTTACAAAGGGTATATGCTCCACACTTCCCTCATATGAAATCCACAAATGAGGAAAGCTCAGCTATGGTGACAGAAGACAGGATGGTGCCTCAATGGGGCACCGCCGGCCTTCTGGAGTTTTAGCTGTCTTTGTTTTTGGATCTGGGTGGGAGTTACCTGTGTGTGCTGTTTGTAAAAACTCATTGATCTGCATATTTATGATTTATGCATTTTCCCTATGATTGTTATACTTCAGTAAAAATCTTACTTTAAAAATGCCCATTTCCCATGTCCCAGAATTTCTTCTCTTAGATCTTATTCTATCAATACGCTCACATGAAATAATGATACACATAGAAGGTGGGATTTTTGTTTTGCTTTGCTTTACAGCATTGTTTATTTTTACCAACAATTGAAACAACTTAATGTGGCTCTGTTTAAATAAATTAAGCTGCAGCTATACCATGCAGTATTATATAGCTGTGAAAAAAAATGAGGTAGGTCTATGTGAACCATTGAAAAATAATATCCGAATATGGATTAACTGCAAAAAGCAAGTTGCAGAACAGTAAGCATTGTATTCTCCCATTATTGCTAAATAGAGCAGAGAGAGAAATCTACATATATCTGAAGAATTACACTAAGCTGGTAATAATGGTTGATTCCAGATTGAGAGGCAAAGTATTCAGATCTGAGCTGAGAGGGAGATGTACATCTTTATATCCGTTGTTCTCTCTTTGATTAAAAAACAAAATCAAAATCATGGCCATACATTGTTTTTCAGCCTCACCCCACCCCACATTAAAAAAAAGATGATCTAATGCAAAGAAAGCATGGTAGCAGCAAAAGTGATTATTAATAATTTGTGACTAAATCATTCTTTACTTTTCCTTTTGCACTGATGAATCCAAGGCTTTTCTAATTAATCCATGAGCATTAAACGTGGGTGAGGTTCTGTTGTTTACTCAGAGCAACTGCATAGCTACAGAGGCCATTACATAGCACCAAGTGTCAGGACGGAGCAGGAGAGGATGACAGAAGAATCAGCCCCCACCCACTTCATGGGGAGGAGCGGGGTGGGAGACAAGGCTGCAAGGAACAGTGAGAAGTAACCAGTCACTTATAGATTAGCTATCCAGGCAGTTCTTTAAAGCACTGCAGGGATCAATACAGCCCCGCTCATGTTATTGTATTCACAGCGGAAGGGGTGTGCATGCCTGTGTGTGTGTGTTCAATCTTGGAAGTCCTTTTTCAGCAGATCCCACTCTTCAGTGTGGTAGGAAATGAATTCAATTCCTTGAGTGAGGAGGAGTGGTCTCAGCAAGGAGGAATTTTGCTTTAAGCCAGTTTGGGAAATTAGGTCAAAAAACTTGAAGTAAACACACTACGTATGTGGATTATGATGTTTTTAATCCATGTTCTAAAAATAAAATTAAGCAGGAAGTAAATGGGGAATCAATTGAAGCGTAATGTGAACTGAGAACAAGGGTCTCAGTGCATGCCTTGAAAGAGAGTCAATGAGTGAGACAGGAACAGTGTGTGCCTGAATGAGAGAGCCCAGGCTTTGCCGGATGGAAATGAACACGCTGTCAGCACCCCAGGGTAGGTGGGTATTGAAGTCCAGGAGCTGGTGCATTCTGAGATGTATTTTAAACAGAGCGGCAGATGCAAAAGCCATTAGCACGTAACATGGTGTGCAGTAAGTCCTTAGCAAAGCTTTCTTCATCAGAATCTGTGAGATGCCCAGGAAACAATGCTAAATGCTTTAGGGGCTACTTCAAAAATCAGATGCATTTATGAAAGCGTTAAAAATGAGATCTATTCATGGTAGTCACAGATACAGAAAAGTGTATGTCTGTGTGTATGATTTCTTTATGGTGTATAATTTATATGTGTATATATAATTTACATAATATATTGTACAAATTAGTATATACATCATGCAATGGATAGTTTATAATGTTACATATATATTTGTGTGTCTATAAATATATATATATATATATATATAAAATCAGAGAAATTTCACTTCTTCATTTTAAGGATATTCTTTGCAGCATTGTTTGCAATAAAGATATATTGCAACAATCTAACAAAGGGTTGAACAAGGAAACAACTGTGCTTGCAACGAGATTTCCACACTGTGAAATGCAAAGCTGTTCCCAGGAATAAGCCAGTTCTGTGTATGGACATGGGGAGGTTTGCAAGATGTCATCACTGAATTGCAGCTCTAGTCCTACGGCACGACCACTTCTATGCTCCACACGCAGGCACAGGACTCTATGCTTCTACGGTTGTGTGTCTGTTTTATGAACACATAGAAAAAGGGCTGGAAGGACACTGTCACTCAATCACTAATGAGGATGGAAGGAGAACCAGCTCTGGTTTTGGTGGTCCAGAGGAGCTTTATTCTTGGTTGTGATATGTGATATTTTTAACACAGATTACATACTCATGTAATCCTGAATTTCATTTTAGTTTGGTGAAATGATGGATATGAGGCTGATTTGAAAATTACATAGCAGTATTCAAATATGATGGTATTAAGTGTATAGATTGGGCATCGTGTTCGGGAATATAGTGGGTCCAGAGCTGGACCCACAGCTCTGTATAGATCTATATACACAGTATGTACTATAATCTATGATTATCTCAAATAATGCTCATTCATTTATTCATTCTACAATATTTTTTTTGTGCCAGGCAATATGATGTGTGCCTGGGAAACACCAAATTTCTAGGCTGCTTGGAGAGAAAAGAAATACATAGGAAATAAAAATAATAGCTGGCCCTTCTGAGTGCTTGTCAGGGGCCATGTACTATGCCAAGAGCTTCACAGCATCCGCTGAATCCTCCTGCTACGCCATGAGGTGGGGCTATGATTATTCCTGCTGTGCAGATGAGGAAACGGAGGAGGAAAGGCTAAGGTCATGCGTGTAGTCAAGAGGTGCAGCCAAGAAATAAAACCAGGCACTTTGACTTTACAGACTATTTACCGCCAGGATACAGAAATCATAAATAGAAAACAGCACTGTACAAACGCAGAAGGGATTCCTCAAGGCAGTGTGGGTAGACTCAGAAAGAAAAGACAACTCTAGTGGGAGAAGCTTATGGAAGCTTTGCGGCTTTTAAGTTTCATGAAGGAGCAGACAGAACACAACAAAATTTCCACACTGGGGACAGGGTATCCCCTAAAAGCATGAATACAGGCAGTTGCATGATTTTGAACAATCTTACTGAAATAGAATGTTCTTACAGAAATAATTTAACATCTCTCTTTTTCATTTACATACTCATCTTACAAATAAATATTTGTTGAGTAGCTGTTGTATTTCTCTCACTGAGTAGGCAGTGAATATTTAGTCAGGAGGAGAAACAGGGCTGAATGTCTATCTGCACAGAACTGACAGTCTGTAGGTTAGGAATGACAGTAAACTTACAATAAAAATTATATAATTGCTGACTTCTGATTCTAGCAAGAGGACAGAGAAGATAACAAAAATTACTCCTGCTATTATTATTTTATTATCTTCTTTTAAAACATTTTTCATCTGGTTCTTAGTGTGCATATTATTTTATTTTAAAAGATGATAAAACATAACACACATTATTTTATAGGCATGACCAAGCAAGCTGGAAAGAATGAAGAATTCCCATGTGCAGAAAAGGCGCAAAAGCTTAAAGCCCCAGGGAGCTAACCAAGTGAGATGTAGCTGCCCTGGGGAGAACAGGTGTGTGTACAGAGACTTGTTCATCTCTGCATATACACCTGTTTTTCTAGATCCAGTCCACCTGCCCAGTTTCTGATTCATTCGGTCTTGGTTTGGGTGTGAGATTTTGCATTTCTAACAACTTACAAGTGATGTCCATGTAGCTGATTTGGAGATCCCAGCAGCGTTTAAAAATACTGACTTAGACATTTTTGTACCCCTAAGAGCAGAGCAAGGAGAGCAGGTAGGACTGATACCATCATAAAACCAGGACTCTCCAAAGCCACGCCCTGAGTTCGGACTAACACAGAAAAGCACATCAGTCTGCAATACCACAGCCTTTTATTTGTTGCTGCCTGGCCTCACTTGGGAAAGAAAAATAGAAGATCTCTCCTGAGAATTCATCATCAGGACCTGAATCTCAATGGATTTGGAGTTCAAAACTCAACTCTTGTATGATCTCCAAGCTTTCAAGTCAAAGATTTAACGTAAAATTGGCCTAAAACTGGCCACAACCCGAGGACATCTGACAGAAACAAGCACAAAATTCCCATGGGGAACACACCTAAATCCAGGTACACGAGAGTCCACTGAGCATAGATTCACAATTCAAATTGTAAAATGTGTAAGGAATCCTCCACCATAAGTGGGTGTCCACAGGCCAGACAAATAGCAGGATGAAAACCCAAGCAGATACTGGGAAAGCTCTATTATAAATTCAGTACATTAAAAACGAATCTAAATGATTAAAATGATCTAGAACATAAAAGAAGAAGCAAAGACACAAGAAAAGAATGCAGTGTGATGACAGTCCCATGGGCAGATTTCAAAGGGGACCAAACAAAATGTACAGAATAAAACTACAGTCACAGAAATTAAGGACTCCGTTAATGAAAGGATGAAATCGCAGGTAAATTGCTTAAAGAAGAATTAACAATACAGAAATTATCCTGAAAGAAACTTGGAGAGAAAGGGCAATGGAAAAATGGGTTAAGATTAAAATGCCATGAAAAATAGAATAGGTCCAACATATCTTTAATAGGAATTCCAGAAAGATAGACCAGAGATAAAGGGTGGGAGGTCATAATTAACACAGAGACCAGGGCCATCTGACAGGATACATTTAAAAAAGAAAGACCTAAACATATTAAAAATGACCTAAGAAAAAGACATTTTCCTATGAAGGCAGGACCATTAGACTGGCAACAGGATTCTTAGCAGCAGCTGCAGAAGCCTGAGTGTTGTGAGATGATAGACTTAGTTGTCTGCCTCTGTCTGGATGTAACGGGAAAGAGAGAAAAGCCTCCCTGGGAAGTTGCACTGAGCACCTGCATCCCACATGGTTTGGGAACAGAGAGAGTTATTGAGGCAGAGTGGACAGAGAAGAGCAGTCTAAGAATAAAGAACAGCCTCCAGAGGGTTCCCAGGGTGAAACATAATTGGGTAAAGAAATTGAAAGACAGGGCTAAGTTGGAGGCATGACAAAATGTAGAGACATGGAATATGAGGATGAGCTTGTCACTTCACATTCATGAGAATGACAATCAAAATAATATTGACCACCATAACAACATCCAAGGGCTTCCCTTATGTTCAGGTGTGTTTAAGAGTAGGACCACCCTAGGAGGTGGGGAATGTGGTCATCTTGGTTAACAGATGAGGCAACTGAAGCTTTAAAAAGCTGAAGCACTTGCTCCCAGTTACCAAGAGTCAAAGGGAGGGCCAGGATTTTAATTCAGGCCTTCTGGTGCCAGGGTCTCAGGGTAACAATCAAGATCTGACATCAAGAACAGTGCCCTCCTTGTGCAGGTACCCTAGGAAGGGAAATCAACAGCTTCTAAAGATGCTTCCATGGCCCACAGTTCTGGGCTCAGGTGGCCATGGATTCTCCACTCTAATTGGAGTTAATGACAAGCACACAACTCCCCAGACAGAGATGCAGACAAATATGAGGACATGCAGATGAGTTTAAGTTGGGATTGATCAAAATGATGAAGACTCAATGTCATGATTCAGTAATTCTGATAAACAGAAAATAATCAGAAAGGACACTAACGGGATTGTATTAGGTCTTGGCAAGACAAAACTTAACTTGAGCCTAAATAAAGGGGGTTTTGCTAGGAAGAACAAAATAAGAAATTATTTCCACATTTTAGGTGAAGTCTCTGTAAGTGGCGGTTATTCAGCATTATCCAAGGAAGAATTGACATCCTTATCATGCTCAACCAACCAGTCTCCTAGATCAGCTCGGTGTTAGCAAGGATAGGAAAAGGAATGTGAGCACCGAGTTTATCCTGAGAATAATATCGCAGTGTTTGTCCAAGGATGGAATATCCATTAAGAAACATTAGGATGTGAGTTGCCAGAACATTACTTTATACAGTGAAAACATTATCAGAAATTGCTCAATTATGGTTAACAATAAACAGCTGGAATGTTGGGATTTGGAGATTTAAACAATTCTGTATTTTAACAACTTAAGAACAAAATGTCATTTGTTTGAAATCTAAGGAAACAGCCAGAAAATGAATAGAAAAAAAGAAATCTGACAATCATGATAATCTTTATTATAAAGTAAAATATATTACTTAGAAGGAAAATAATTAGGAATGGTGGCATGTAGTGTAGGGCAATTCAGTTTCTGAGGACCCATCTCCTGTGGCTGTGACACAGCTGAGATCTTGGTCCACATCAGCATACCCATAACCTCATCCCATCCCCATCCCCACCCCCATCTCCATAACCTCATCCCATCCCCATCCCTATAACCTTACCCCATCCTCATTCCCATAACCTCACCCCATCCCCACCCCCATCTCCATGTTACCCCATCTCCACCCCATCCCCATAACCTCATCCCATTTCCATCCCCATAACCTCACCCCATCCCCATAACCTCAGCACTTCCACATCCCCATAACCTTAACAATCCCCATAACTTCATATAATCCCCATCCCCGTAACCTCATCCCATCCCTGTCCCCTTAACATCATCATATTTCATCCCATCTCATCCCCATAACCTCAACCTATCTCCACCTCCATAACCTTAGCACTTCCACATGTCCATAACTTTAACACATCCTCATAACTTCATATCATCCCCATCCCCATAACCTCATCCCATTCCCATCCCTATAACCACAGTATATCTCTAACCCCGTAACTTCAACACATACTCATCCTCATAACTCATCCCATCCCCATTCCTATAACCTCAGTACATCCTAATTCTCATAACCCCATCTCACCCCCATCCCCATCCCCATAACCTCAGTGCATTACCATCCTTTCTATGCCACTGCCCACTGGAAATTTTCACAGAATTACCATAGTTTTAATGTCAAAGGGCCATGTAATCCAAAAAGTGCTTCCCCATGTAGACTGGCAACGTCCATAAGAACCAGTTTAATTTTCTCTTTAACCTGGTTAACTAAAAAGCCCTGTGAATACTCAGGTTTCACAGTGACAGCAATGATGATGGTGTTGTGTGTTTTATAGACAATGGTTTTGGAGTCAGAGAACATCTAGGGAAAGCAAGTTCACCTTGGTTTTTTCATCCACTAAGACTGGTGTCAGGAACTTATTTTTCTGTACAGGGTTGGGACCATAGAGTCTCTGTCACACACTTAGACTGTCGTCGTATCACAAAACAGCCATACACAATATGTCAACAAATGGATGGGTCTAGGACACCAATAAATACTTATGGACACTGAAATGTGCATTTCATATATTTTTCACATATCACCAAATAGGATTTTTCTTTGATCTTTCTTGAACCATCAAAAAATGTAAAAACTATTTCTTAGCTTGCAGATCATAGAAAAACCAACAGGGAGCTGGAGGAGGCTTAGGTCACAGCTTGCAGCCCTCTGAGCGAAGGTACTACTCTGTGTAGCCGTGGGTCAGTTTGTCTCTATCAGTGTGATGTTCCCATGCGTGGGCACATGGCAGATGCTCAGTAAATATTTGTTGGATGGAGGAATGAACAAAGGGAAAGTGAACAACTCACAGAGTTTTGTACATATCACATGAAGTAATGCATGTAGAGGCAGGAGGAAGTCCATAAAATTGTTGCCCATCATTATTGATGAATTGATTGCATGTGGTTTGATGCTGATAGTATTCTGCCCCCACTTCACCATTGCTCTGTAAAACAACAACTCAATCTATATATGCATTTTTAGGTCTCAAATTTTCAACAGAAAATTTTGAAAATTCTAATTTTTTTTCTCTGACATCAAGTCAGCAAGGATGCATTGAGGACCTGCTATGGTCTGGGCATATTTCTTTATCACCTTTCAGCAGAAGGGGAGTGTATGTCATTCAGCAGCCCTGAAAAGAGAGAGAGAGTAAATACAGCCTCAATAATTTTCAGACCTATATTTGAATGTGGTTTAAGCCACTCATAAAATGGGCATTAGGGAGCTTATGCCTAAGTCACTGAGCAATATCCTAAGTTGTGTATGCATCCCTTCCTAACTTTTGATTTTCAATGACTGCAGAGGCTCCAAGGTAATTTGATACAGGAGGCAGGGAGACAAAACAAGGATGGGTCAAGAAAAGAGCTATAGAATGGGGGACTCGGAAGGTACTGCTACAACTAGGAAGGACATGCCGCATGTAATTTTTCTGTGTGTGAAATTCAACAGTTTATAAATGTCCCTGGAGCATTCCTATCACACAGATCGAAGTACAGTCAACCCGATTCAAGAGCTGAAATCAATTTCCTTCTTTTCTATAGGACATTTTCCAATAGATGTTTGTTTTTAATAGAAGATGGGGGAATCAATCTTAGAAATGCTGAAGAAAAATTTGAGAGTTGCCAGCATAAATGGCACTGCAAAGCGTTCGATGATAACACTTGCAGAAAAAAACTCCAAGTAACATATTATTGGTAATAAAAACTGATGTCATCCAGAAAAACAAATGGCTCTGTTTCCCCTTCTCAACTTAATAAAGATTTGGTAATTTTTCCCCAAGTTTACCAGATTGTACTCAGGTCCTAGTCTGGTCTTCTAATTATCTGGCAATTTTAACCCCACCCGACATTTCAAGCAGGTGTGATCTGTGTTGTTGCAGACCTAAATGACTTCGTAGCTAAAGTAGAAGGAAGTACTTTGACTAGAGAGAGAAAACATAGTGAGACTAAAGAAAGTTATTTTGTAAGTGGAATGAGATATAAATATTAATTTAAAATAAACATATTTCACATATATTTTTCTTATTTTGCACCGTTGTCTGCTATTGCTGAGATCGTTACACCATTTGACTCAAGAAAGGAAAGAATAAGCAAAGGAAAGACAATCTGAAATCTCATGGGATACAGATCTGTGGGAGCTGAAACAATCTTCCATTTTCCAACAGTGAATCCTGCAATTACTTGAATAGAGACAGTATACTGGGCAAGTGGTTTGGAAACAAGAGGTTGGCAAAAAAAATAATAATAGAAAACACACTGGCAAAAAAATTAACAAAAAAAAGCATCACCACCAATCACAGCTACAGGTTCTAAAATGCAATTGTAAAAATGATAACTTAGCATTCTCTTTTTCTCCTCTATCACTGAGTTTTATCTCAAACTTATACAGTTTACAAGTCAAAACAAGCTTTTGGCAACAGCCATGCCAACTCAATCATCTCTGAAAATCAAGCTGTGCTCCAGCAAGCAAGAAAGACTCTAGGGTCACATTATTTTTGGCATATGGGCTTGTAATGCACAGGAGAGAAGATACTGCGCTTGTTTTACCTTTTTCTTCTTCTTCTTTATCTTGAATTTTTCCCTATGAGATACTAGAAATGTAGCTGTCTTTTTGTCTTGATGTCCTCAGATACTGAGAGGTATCTTAGGTACAAATCATAATTGGATAGAATAGCGGTTTAGAACTACTACATATTTGATTTCTCTTGGGAATGAAACTTTAAAGTTTAAATGATGTTCTGAGTATCTGCCACACCCTTAACCACCTCCTGAATAACATCTCGGTCACCCTCTCTGCATGGTAAATGTCATAAAGCAGTGATTTTTCCTATTCTCTTCTTCCCTCCTTCCTTTTCTCTCTCCTTCCTTCCTTCTCTTGCTTCCTTCTTTCTTCCCTCCCTCCCTCTCTCCTTCCTTCTTTCCTTCCTTCCCTCCCTCCTTCCTTCCCTCCCTCCTTCCTTCCTTCCTTTCCTTTTTCCTTTCCTTTCCTTTCCTCTCTGTTTCTTTTCAAATATCCTAGCCAGAACTCACTGGACTAGGGACTGAGTGCTGAAACAAAGATGATCCCTATAATCTGGTCAGCAAGCCCTGAGTGGCCAGGTGCAAGAGGTCTGCCCAGTGGATGCCTCTCATGCTAGATAAAGTCTAAAAGGCCAATTTGACCCTCTCTGAAGAAGACAAAAGCTGGCTTAAGTATGCCAAAAATGCTGCACAAATTGCCTCATGTTTCCTACATAACTGGATTCATATATTCAGAAAAATGGCAACAGAAGCCACCCACAAAATTTAAAAGAACAGCAATAAAAATGCAAACAAATGTGACAAAGTATGCTACACTTGTTTTACTAAATCTGTGTTACATGGCACAGAACATGGAATGACGCCACTACAGTGTTTTATTCTGTTAAATTGCACCAGTGGTGCTTGGCTGCTTCATGAAACTTGGTTACCTTGGGAAGCGGGATGTCGTTTCAATGGTGACCTTGGAATCTCAACCAGCCCAGGTCACTGTGAGCTACTCCCTAAATGGATTATTCAGACAGGACATGGGAGTACCAGCCTTCACTTGTCATAAAGTTGCTTTTGTCTGTCTTACGTAAATTTAGATTCTAAAGGGTATCAAACGGAATGTCAACACTCTTTGCAGCAAATTGTGATGAAAAGCCTAGTACTTTTAATCATGTTGTCAAAACCAAAATAAACCAATGTATCAAGTTGTTTCTTCACAATGTGGTTTAATTACATGAGAGTCATCCCTACCAGAAAAAATAATAGCTTGAAGAAGCACTTTTCTTAATCACACCAAATCTGGTTAATAGTGTTTGCCTTGAGATAAAATGAATAATTAAAAAGCTCATTAGAAGCCAACAGAGAAATGACTAATAGGAAGGGATTCCCAGATGACGTGGAAGAGAAAGACAGATATGTCACCAATATGTATAAGGTAAACATAATGGAGCCCATTGACATCCTGAAAAGCCAAGGACGAGATTTTTGGGGTAAGCTGCCTCAAAGCCCTGGGAAATTCTTTCATTTCTCTCTATTCCTAAGAATAGTCAGAGATAACCCTTCTGTGGATGGTTCTTTCCCTTTTCTCTTGGCCCAGCCACTGACCAAACAGAAGAATGAGTTATTACTTAAATTCTCTTTCCAGTGCAAATGTTTGTACACAGGATTTCTGAGCATGAACTATAATTAAGTTTCAGCTAAGATAATGTTGGTAAATTCATAAAAGGGCCTATAGGCAGCCAAGAAAAATGTGTTTTAAAAATATTTAAGGGTGAAATAATTATATGATATAAAGTTAAATAAAAAAGCAGGTTATAGAGACTGTCCCTCAAGGATGGTTAAAAAAAATGCATTTTTATCGCACTATATTTTCAAAAACTACAGAGAACAAAAATAAAACAAGAAACAATAGGAAGGGGTTGGGGGAAGCTACAACATCAATGAAAAGGGAAATGGACAAAACACAAATGTGACACCTGCTGAATACTTTGAAACCTGGATGGGAGCAGGAGGACAGTGGATGGTCATATACCTCCTCCAAGCCCCTAGATTTCCTGAGAGCAGTGAGAACAAACCGGAAGGCCTCCTCACCTAGGCTGGCCAGAAAAGATTCAAGATGCCTGATAACATTTAGATTCCAGTTAAACGGTAGGTTTTGTTTGTTTATTTGTTTTGTATAAGGATGTACCAACTACTGCATGAGATATACAAAAAGTATTAGTTGATCATTTGATATTTAGAATCAACTGGTCCCTGAACTTTATTAAATTGTGTTTATAGCAAAGAAGGAAATTGAACTAATTAAAAATAGGCTCTGTTTTACAGTGTTTTTAGTTGTTTAGTTGACTGCCAACCTACATAAATAAGGACATTTCACTTAAAAATTTAGGCTGGGTGCAATGACTCTTGCCTGTAATCCCAGAACTTTGAGAGGCTGAGACGGGCCGATCACCTGAGGTCAAGAATTTGAAACTAGCCTGGCCAACATAGTGAAACCCCATCTCTACTAAAAATACTAAAATTAGTGGGGCATGGTGGCATGCATCTGTAATCCCAGCTACTCAGGAGGCTAAGGCAGGAGAATCACTGAATCACTTGATTCAAGGAGACAGAGGTTGCAGTGAGCCTAGATTACACGACTGCCCTCTAGCCTGGGTGACAGAGCAAGATTCCACTTCAAATAAACAAACAAACAAACAAGTAAATAAATAAATAACTTTAGATCTGTGGCTTCCTTTGAAAAATTTGAGGCTATGCCTACACTGGACTGCAGCTTCCGTATGACACGAACAGGCTGGGGAGTTTTGACCATCGTTTTGAATGTAATCTTCATGCTCAAGTTTATTTGCTTGTTTGCTTTTAGTGTGCATGCCCCATTTAATTCATTTGCATTACTACTTAGCTCTTGGAACTGTTGTTTGTTCTGTGTGTTTGTGTTTGGCCATCTCTCCTTTGGATCTGCAGCTGTGAGTCAGTAGCAGGAAGCTAAGAATGCCCCTTTAGCAACTTGGTGCCCCAGTAGAGAATCACTGAGGCTCCCCTGTTGTCCTCTGTGGTGCTGAACTTGAGCCTCCAGGCTAAAGAAATCGGCTCCCAATGTGGAAAAGGAAGCCAGTGCTATGAGAGCAGTCAGCTGTGACTTAAGAGCCTTCCTAAGAGGTGTGTTGTGGTCTTGAATGACAAAAACTCAAGGATATCTCAAGGCAAAGAGGTGAAAACCAAGTGTGAGAATAGCCAAGACCTCCAAGACCAACATGGCCTCTGGGGACAGTTTCAGGTAATACAGCAGCCCCTACCGTTTTATTTTTGCTGATTTCCCTGTTTTAAATTAAACAGCAAAGTATTTTTTACATTAAAATAGCATGGCCGGGTGCGGTGGCTTACACCTGCAATCCGAGCATTTTGAGAGGCCGATACAGATGGATCACCTGAAGTCAGGAGTTCGAGACCAAACTGACCAACATGGTGAAACCCCTTCTCCACTAAAAATACAAAATTAGCCAGGAGTGGTGGCGCAGTCCTATAATCCCAGCTCCTTGGGAGGCTGAGGCAGGAGAGTCGTTTGAACCCAGGAGGCAGAAGTTGCAGTGGACCAAGATTGCGCCACTGCACTCCAGCCTGGGCAAGAGAGTAGGATCTGTTTCAAAAAAAAAAAAAAAAAAATAGCATGGACAGATTCATTGTTTTTCTGCAGAAGGTAATTGATCCATTTTTCCTTTATCTGCACGTATGCTAGAGAGAGATGCTGGAAGTGGGCATGATTAACTACTGCAGCGATGATTTTTAATATCTTCCTTTGAATTTTTCTGTATGACTTGTATTTTACAGGATAAGAGTTATCACTTTTACAAAAATATTAAAACCTTTATTCTTAAGTATAGAGAATCATCTAGAACTACTCCCAAACATATACGAGTCTAGAAAAAAAAAGGAGACTGGTTACCCCAAAATGTTAATAATGGTCATCTCTGTGTGATAAGACTATAGATTGTTTTTAAATTTGCATTTTTTTGTGTTTTCCATACTGCCCACAATTAGTTTGTATTAATTTCACTTTTAAAACACAATAAATAATAGATCTGAAAAGAAAGTGAAAAATTTCCACTCCAAAATCCCTGAAGTGGGGACAAAGTGTGAGCTCTTTTGGTCTAAGTTAGACTGGTTGTGAATGTGGTAAAAAAGGAAAATGTCTTTTATTCTTTTTAATGACTATTCTGAAGTCTAATATGCCCAAGTCTCTCTCCTAAGAAACCATTTCCCCTTCTAATGGCTCTGTGTAGATCGATAAATCTGTCTTTTTCACAAAATTATTTCAGCTTTGTTCCCACCTACCCTAATTTTATTTGGAGAGACCAGAAAGCCACTGAAACGATCCTCCTTCTTGAAGTTAATGTATTCATTACTTATAATTGCCTCCAAAATGTCCTCACCAATCTTAGTCTCCTAGTTACTTAATGGTTTTGATTGGATGTAGAACACTTTTATCTGGGTTAATTTACTATTCATAGTACAATGATGGAGTATTCATTTTGTTACCCAGATTACAGCTGTAAATGGAGTTATATATCATCCATGGGAAAGCTACATGGGAGTTTAGTGTTAAAATGCCTTTCAGTCATCTTAAAGTCGAAAACAGCATTCCTGACAAAACTTTGTCATTTTCAGCATTTTCTGCCCAAACTTGAAGTTGTCCATTACCCTTATGTGAACTGAGGTGCTGGTCAATGCCTGGGCTGTCGTCCCCTGTGACCCCTTTAAAGCAATCCTCCCAGATTTGAGGTTCATTGGGACCCCTGGGGAGAAATAATCTACCATAAGAATACAAAGATGAGAGTCCTGGAATCCAAGGCATGCGGAAGTCATGAGGATGCCTGGGTTTGCTGGGATATAAGATGCTCTTAGAATTTCCCAGGACCATGGCCCAGAACCTGACCTCCTGCCTACCAGGCTGTCTAAATTCTACCCAGATCTCCATTTAAAATCTAGTTCTTGCGTTCTTGCAGCCCTGACTGTTCCTATGTAAATCATACCTAAGGATTTAATACTGCTGGACCTAAGATCGGTTCTGGCTATGTTAAAGTCGCACCTAAATTTCACCTACCCACAAACCCCAGAAAACTTAGCCCTCCTGCCTTTGCTCTAAAATCAGAATCCTCTACTTAAAATTCTTTCTGTGACAGTGGAGACAGGCAAATTTCCATTCTAACCAATGGAAAACTACTTTCCCTAACCTCCTCTGGAACTCTGAGTTCTGCCATCTGAAACAAGGGCACGCAATTTCTACCCTCATTCCACCCACTGATTATGGGAATGTCTGAAAACAGGAACATTCCTCTCCTTAGCCTGGAATGTGTCTCCCATAGAGGTCTAGCCATCTGAGAGTCATGGTCCAGGGGAGAATTATCATCAGAAGTAAATCAAGGCCTGGCATCCAGGAGGAATCTGGAGGGGCTTCTAATGACTGTTCTCCAATGGATCCATCTGCTACTGATTCCTGCGGTTTCCCTGGAAACAGCTGGTGACATGGTTGATATTGAGAGGGACACACAGAGTAAACGAGATGGCAGCTGAAAGCTCGAACATCCACCAGAATGATCCCAGGATCTCGAGTGTCTGCAAGAACCCGCTGAGCTCTGGAAACCAGAAAAGTCTCCCCAGTGCAATCGGGGCAAAATTCCTTCCAGGACAAGATGACAATGGAACTGCAAATAGCCTTCTTTCTCTGATGGTGTATCCATCATGAAATAAGCTGCAAAGAAATGTCAGCCTTCCTTATCAGTGCATAGGAGCCTGCAGTCTTTAAGTATTTAAAAATGAACTGGTACATAAAGATACATATACACAAAAATATATTATGGCATTGTTGCCTGGCCAGAAAAAATAAGAGAAAAACTGAAGATGAAGTGAATGTCCATTAAGGGGGCAAAAGTTGCTAAACTATAAAGTATTGCCAGAAAAATTAGTATGCAACTATATTTTGAAAGTCTTATCTACACTTGATTGACTTGGAGGGATTCGTAAATGAAATATGCTGTTAGATACTCAAAAAAAAAGATGAAGGAAAGTATTAATTAATACCTAGAAATACTATGTGTGTGTGATATGTTGAAAGATTTGCATGAAAAAAATATATAGTCACCAAAATGTTTGGCAGGGTGTTACATTAGGGTGTGGGGGACTCAGGAGATTTTTGCTCTATTTTATTTTTATATGTTGAGCAATTTTTAAACTAATGAGCACCAACTAGTTATACAATCAGAGAGAAAAATGTACTGAGTATTGCAGGAATGAATAAAGCATGTTTGGCAACAATAAGAAAGAAATTAGGTCTTGCATCCTGCAGGCTGGGGACTGCAGGGTCCCTAGCCAGCTTCCGTGTAGGGAGACTCTTCTAGCACAGAGCTGTCCAGGATTCTGAATATTCAAGAAATGGAGACATGGGACCAGAGGTCCCTCCTGGAAATGTTTAGTGAGTGCAGAATGATCATTTTTCTTCCTAACCCCTTCTCTGAGCTATCAGCCTCTCCAACAATGATCTGGGTATTTGGGGAACCTAACAGAAATACAGTTTTCATTTTGTAAACGAGAGAGCTAGATTCCCACTGGAATAGCAATCCAAAACACACAGAAACATCTGTTTGAATAATGAGCTGTTTGTAGGGCATGTTCAGAAAGCAAGAGTCAGCTGCTGATCAGACATGGACATCGAAGACCCCGGCTCCGGTGGTGCAGACAGTGTGGGGTCTTGATTAGTGTCTGTGGAGGCTGCACACATCTCCCCAGGGTCCTCCACGGTCCTGTGCACTCTTGGTGCCAAAATTAGCTCACCCAGGGTGAGAAAGACCGCTCTTTCTTGATTTTCAGAGAAGCAGCCACATCAGTCCGGAATTGTCAATAGGCCCCCACATCAGCCCTCCCACCTTTGGGGAGTAATTATTGTTCTGAAGATGCATCTCACCGGATGGTAACTGAGACAAATGTTCTGCTCTGTGCATTTTCCAATTTTAATTGAAGGAAAGTACCTAATTATCTTGGAGCAGCGGCCATTATACACTGGCTTCAGGCTGGCCTTTTGCAAGAGATGACTCCAGGGCTTCTTGGGGCAGTCAATATGCTAACCAGTCATTACAGCCTGTGATTTCCAAGGGAAGCAGACAGCTCCAGACCCAGGATCAGCACCAGCCCTGGCTGCCGCTGGAGGGGAAGAAGGGTGCCTGTCATATTTCCCAAGAAGTCAATTGAACACAATATTGGTAACTAATGAATTGCAACATCTCTGTGACCCTCGATTCCAACAGTAAGGGTGATGTGTGTCTGTGCACTGAGCAGAGAGGTCTATGCATTAATTTTCTCTATGGCTTTGATTGGTTCAAAGCAGGTAGGGGAAGGGGAAGCATATGGTGGATTATATAGTCTATATACATGCCTGGGGCTCTAAGGTGGGGGTTTTGATATCATATATGCACAAAATAATATGTGCATGCATACATTTATGATGCATGCAAATGAAAGGTCAGGGCCTCCCACTGGGGCCAAAAAACACGTTTGATGTTGGACAGCCTGGGGAACATGCCCACATTTTAAAATGCAAAGGCACTGCAACAAACAAATGAAAAAACTCAAAATATCAGTATTACCTGAAATGATTGCTATAGCAGAATTCCATTAGCATAACAAGGGCCAAAATCAGCAGCAATAACAAAATAAATCCAGAAACCAAGGGGATGGGCACCATCATGGCTTCTGCGTCCCCTTGAAAGAGGAATCCATAAAAGTGAATGAAAAGGGTGGTGGTAGTGGTCAGAAGGGTCGCCAAGAGGGTGAAGAGCACATGTGGGGGGTGTCCCTCAGCTTTGCAGACTTGGTGATGTGCAGCCATCTTTTCAAAGGGCATGCTGACCTTGAGACTGCACTGAGATGAGAGGCTGAGCTGATTGTCGGGAACTGCAGAGATGCTCCTGGGCTCAGCCGGTTAAGGTTTCTTGTCTCCACTCCAGGCTTCCAGAATATTCCCAAACCTGCGTCCATCCACACAGTCCTCTGCTCCCCTCCTTCCACCTCCGTCTCTGAACTCCAAGGCCCTCGTTGAGCTGGCCCGACCCTGGCGTCTCCATCTTCTGCTCCTTTACCCATTGCCACGGACTCTCTAACCCAGTCCTGTAAGTGTGTTCACTGTCCCATCATAAGAACCCCACCCCTGCCCTGTACTCCCTCCAGGAACCCTGCTGACTAGGCAGGACCCTACCCAGGAAGCTCTCCTTGATGGACACTGCAGGCCTTGATCTCCCAGAGTACAGCTTAGAGCTTTGTGTCTCCCTGCCCATCCTCTTGCCTTGGCACCCAGCTGGGCCTCAGGGCAGCCACCCTGATGCTGTTCATTTGCTACTCTGGTAGCGATGCCTGAGTTCATCAAGCTCTAAGTTCCATCTGCTACCACGTTCAGTGCTCACAACAGCACCGGCCAATGCCCCTTTCACAGATGAGATAGCTGAGACTCAGGAGAAAGAAGGGAGAGTCAGAGGCAGGCAGCTGTCACAGAAGCATCCCTTGCAACCACTGAACAGTGCCACCATACCACCTTTCCATGTCACGTCTGTGTCCACTCACTTCTCAGAACCAAAGGGCCAACTCCTGGAGGGGAGAGGATGCAGCATCCCCTTTGTTGCATCCAACATGCCCCTCTGCAAGCACCATGAGGGTCAGGCGTCCTCTGCTACCCTTGGCCACTGTGATGGTGAATATTGAGTGTCAGCTTGATGGGATTGAAGGATACAAAGTGTTGTTCCTGGGTGTGTCTGTGAGGGTGTTGCCAAAGGAGATTAACATTTGAGTCAGCGGGCTGGGAAAGGCAGACCCACCCTCAATGTGGGTGGGCACCATCCAATCAGCTGTCAGCATGGCTAGAATAAAGCAGTCAGAGGAAGGTGGAAGAAACTGACTTGCTGAGTCTTCTGGCCTTCATCCTTCTCCTGTGCTGGGTGCTTCCTGCCCCCGACCATCAGACTCCAAGTTCGTTAGCGTTTGGACTCTTGGGCTTACACGAGTGGTTTGCCAGGGGCTCTCAGGCCTTTGGCCACAGGCTGATGGCTACACTGTTGGTGCCGTCCTTGTGAGGTTTGGGGACTGGACTGAGCCACTACTGGCTTCCTTGCTGCTTAACTTATAAACGGCCTATCGTGGGGCTTTGCTTGTGATCCTGTGAGTCAATTCTCCTTAATAAAGTCCCTTTCATATTCACATCTATCCTATTAGTTCTGTCCCTCTAGAGAACACTGACACAGCCACCAACTGACCTCGTGTGCCAGAGTCTTTTGTTTTCTCTTCATGTGACATGAAATTAGGTGACTGGATACAAACTACCTGAATCTGTGGGAGCTAAATCCCCCAGGCCACTTCCTTCCCTTCCAGTCCCACTGCTTTTAAGACTTAGGATGCTGCAGTTGCCAATTCCAGAAGCCCTTCCCGGCCTCCTCAGACCTTAGGCTCTTCCACATACCCCGGGATGATGGTGAATATTGAGTGTCCACTTGATTGGATTGAAGGATGCCAAGTACTTTTCCTGGGTGTGTCTGTGAGGGTGTTGCCAAAGGAGATTCACATTTGAGTCAGTGGACTGGGAGAGGTGCACCCCCCATCAATGTGGGTGGGCAGCATCTCATCAGCTGCCAGTGCAGCCAGGATAAAGCAGGCAGGAGAATGTAGAAGGACTAGACGGGCTGAGTCTTCCAGCCTCCATCTTTCTCCCTTGCGGGATGCTTGGATGCTTCCTACCCTCAAACATTGGACTCCAAGTTCTTCAGCTGTTGGCCTCTTGGACTTTCACCAGTGGTTTGCTAGGGGCTCTTGGGCCTTCAGTCTCAGATTGAAGGCTGTTCTGTTGGCTTCTCTAGTTTTGAGGTTTTGGGGATTGAACTGGTTTCCTTCTCCTGAGCTTGATGACGGCCTATTGTGGGATTTTACCTTGTGATCATGTGAGTCAATTCCCCTTCATAAACTCCCCTTGATATACACATCTATTCTGTTAGTCCTGTTGCTCTAGAGCACCCTGACTAATACACCCATCATCCCTGTACCTGCTGCCCCAGATTGTAAAACCACCCAACCCTTAATGTGTTAGCCTGTGGACCCTATGTCTTGGTTGGGGTCAGCTCTTGTATTCTGTATCTTCACCCATACCCTAGTGTCCAGCATAGCATTTGACTCTTAGAGATGCCAGCAATGGGTTTTAAATCTCTTTTGATGTGGAGCAGCCATGCAGAAGAGAACAGGTGTCATCCTTGTCCAGTATGAGCTTTCCCAAGGGCAGCACGCTCACGGAGCAGCCACCAGTCAGACCTGAACAGTTCAGCCCCAGAGTCGCTCCAGCCCTCACCCCCTTGAGTAGTAGGGAGGCTCTGGGGCTTAGTTCTGTGAGTGTGGCTTTCACAGCCAGACAGACCTCAGTGGGAATCTAGTCTCTTCCCCTCCTCCACCATGTATTCCACTTTTCAGATTCCCAGGCAAAACAGGGGTGTGCAGGCCTCCTCTGAGCCTGTGCTTACCCTCCATCCAGCGGCATCGGTTAAGAGCCTCTCAGGCCCCGCCCTGTGTGGTCACCACATAGCTAACGAAGAACCAGCCAGCCCTGCCTCAGCCATCTGGATGCAGACCTCCCAGGGCAATCAGACACGTGACATCTTCATAAGCCTCATAATTAGTGCTTTGAAAGAAAGAAGCAAGGTTTGGTGACAGAATTGTAAGGGAAGGCTTCTTGAGAGGGCCTGGGCAGTAGAATTAAAGCCAATACCTGAGACAGGTCAGTGGGGCCAGGTGGGGTCCGGCAAGTGCCAGGGTAGAGTCTGTTAGCTGGAGGTGTCACACGTTGGGGTGGCCCTCCCAGGATAAAGGCCAGGGAGACTCAACACTGGAAACTGGCAATACGTCAGTGAGACGGGACCAGAACTGAGTGAAGGCGAGTGATGGGAGGAGGGGGGAGACGCCCAGCCTCCTTGTAGGCTCCCCGGCCTGTGGAATTGCAGTGACAGGCAGCAGGCCCTGTACTGATGTAATATTAGCTCTGCCTCTCCTTTCAAGCCATAAACCCTAAACACTTCCCTTCCTCAGCACGAGTTCTCAGCCACAGCCAGGCTTCCCTAACGAGCGTGTGCTGGCCTCAGTGACGCACTGGCAACCCTGCTTGTCAAAGGGAAGATGGAATCCATAATCGGCCCAGACTGGGGTCATTATGAGCGGTCATTATCTCATTCCAAGCCAGCCCCCACATGCAGATAGCTTGAAAGAGCTCCCACTACATCCAGCAGTCCACTGATTTAACAAGTCAGAGGCATGCCCAGGAGAGAGCTTTTCATGGTAACCAGTTCATCCAGAAGCCAAAAGCGGGAGCCCAATTGCTTCAATAAAAATAGACACCAAGGCCAGGAAGCTTAAATATGGTGCCGTGTATACTGCTCAGGTGAATGGGCACACCAACATCAACAAATCAGCCCTAAATAACTCACTCATGTAACCAAATACCATCCATACCCCAATAGCTTATGGGAAAAAAATAGACACAAAGGGCACTGCGAAAGCTTCCACCTATGATTGACTTCCACCTAGAAGGTGAGAGCGGGCACCAGTTGGGTCCCACTGCCTTGTCTGGACTCTCAGCCCCAACCCCACCCCCAGCTGAATCTGCTGGATCTCCCATAACCCACGGGAATTCCTACTCCCATGGGGGAAATCAGTCTGCCTCTCTGTTGATTGTGACAACTCCCATTTTTACAGAAAAGACAATCGTATGACCAAAAAGCCTGTTTCCTCAAATTATAAAAGCATATCTCTATTTTTCCACATTAAAAGAACTCCTGAAACAAAGAACATTAGGCTTGTCACATTAGAATCACCCACATTCTCTCGTCAGGGCTGCTTTTATTTAGTCATTCAACAAACACTTATTGAACTAAGTGTTCAATCCTAGCCAAGCAGTGATTCTGGTTCTGGAAAATGGCAGAGAAGAAAAAATACAAAAGTGCTTCTCTCCTAACCCTTGTATTCTGGTGATGGAAGACAGATAATAAATGAATGTACAAGTAAACAAATGCATGAATGCATCATTAGCACATCCTGTGATCCACACGTGTCTCAGGGAGAATATGTTGTGGATGATGAAGAGACAAGCCAGGTGCCACGATTTTAAATGCATTGCTCAGAAAGAGCCTCCTGGAGAGGAAGTCTCCCTCGGGGGAAGGCAGGAAGGAGGCAGGCAGTAAGCCGTGCAAAGTTTTCTGAAGAGCACTTGGGAAGAGGGCAGAGGGAGCTGCAGATGTCCTGGGTCAGAGCTGGCTTGGCACATTCAGCAGAGAGCAGGAAGGGCAGGTGCTGCAGCCCTGTGGCTTAGGGGAGGAGGTGAGGTCGGAGCCTCGTCAGCCACTGAGCAGACATTGACTTCCAGTCGGACGGATGGGAGGCCACTGAGCTTCTATCAAACAGAATCAAGGCTACAGGTTCACTGTGTTGGACATTCCTGCAGGAGAAGCAACCCAGAAGCAGGAGGCCCAGTTGGGAACCCCACGAGGTCCTTCAGATGACCGCATGGTGGCTCAGTCCCTGGCGACGGAGGTGGAGGTGGTGGAAGTACCCCTGGTTGGAAGGTAGAGCTGGCGGGACTTCCCCTCACGGAGAAGCCAAGTTTGGAAGAAAAGACACTGAGAGTTTTGATCTGAACACCCGGAAGAGAGGCAATGCTGGAAGAGCTGGCCGCGGACAAGGATAGAGGAGCCTGTTAGGGAGAAGCCCGTTTTCCTCGCCAGTGCAGCGGCCAAGGAGGCAGCCAGAAGTGCACCTCGGGAGACCAGGGAGGAGGTCCCTGGAATGAAATAGGACCGTGATGCAGGCAAGGTCATGTAGCAGGGGTACCTGGGGGAGGAAAAAGGCCCAAGGACCACCCCCTCATATGCACCTGGGAGCTGGGGGAAGAGAAAAGGCAGAATGTTCCAGAAAAGCCAATGAGAAAACACTTTAGGGAGAAGGTGGTAGGTGACCCCCATCCAGTGCTGCAAGGACATGAGAAGATGAGGATGCATTGATTCCTGGATGTGGGAATGTGGAAATCCCAGGAGCTAATCATGCCTGGGACCAAGGGCAGAGGGGTATACATGCCTGATAGAAGAGAATTCCAAAGAAAAGGGAAGGAAACAGGAGCGACCCCTGGAGGCATGTCTCTGGACAGAGCAGAGGGAGGATGCAGGGGTGGCCGGGGGAGCCCTGGCCAGGGGCGGAAGCAGCATGGCTGACCCGCCTCCAGCTCCAGTGCTCCCCTGATGGCTTCGCCAGGGACACCTTTCTGTAGAGCCTCGTTGGAAAGCAGCTTAAAGATGTATTTGCTAGTGTGTTTCCTAAGACTGAAAAGTGCAACCGCCCATTTCAGAGGGGGTGGCCATGAAAGGAAAGAGGGATAGGGCGCCCCAGGGAGAAGCGCTACCCTGCTGCTGCCCCCATAACTGGCATTGTCCCCATGCCTGGCCCCCAGTTCCCAGCTCGCTCCAAGGCTCTGCCTTATCCAAGCATATTTTCTCATTGAGTTCTTACATGCTTTATTCCTGAAATCACTCTTGTTAGAATCTAATCCATAGACCTCTGTATCCTCCCACATTCTGCCCCCTTTCCTCCTTTCTTCAACCCTCCCTCAGGTGAAATGTTCCTCCCCAGCCCCCAGTTCCCCACCTTTGCTAACGATATGGATAAAGACTGCTCCACCTTCATCACCTTCAGTGGAAAGGGAGAGAGGAGGGTAGGGAGGGGGAGTGGGAGGGAGAGAGGAGGGTGGGGAAGGGGAGTGGGAGGGGGAGTGGGAGGGAGAGAGGGAAAGGAGGATGGGGAGAGAGAGGGGGAGAGGAGCTCAGATTGGGTGAAGTAGCATCAACAGAAGAGCCACCTTGACCCTCCCTGCTTGCCCCTGTCCACCCCCACATCTCGTCCTCTCCTGCTCCCAGCTCGCAAGGGATTTGGCTCTGCTCTCTGGAACTGGGTCCTCTGAGAGTTTCCTGAATGCTTCTCCTCCCCTTTTTGCTTAAACTACTTGGGGTGGGTTCTCTCTTATGTCCAAAGAAATTCTAAGATGGTGAATGGAAGGTGGTGAGGCGTGGGCACAAGGGATCCTTGTACTCAGAGCTCCCCTTCCTCATCACTTGCCCAGCACCCAGCAGACCCCACCTGGGGTTTTAGTCCAGTCTTCCAAGCTATTGTGGCCTTGCCCCCTTAGCTCAACACATGAAACCCCCCTTCAGGACAGGAACAAAAACACAAAGGCTATTTCTCCTCATTGTACAGTCACCATGGGCAGGGCCAGCGCTGAGGCTGTCCATGCTTTAGGACCTTGGGGAGATTCCCACTCCAGGACAGTGTCAGGCCGGGAAATGCTGGGAGTCAGCAGCTCTGCGATCCTGTGCAGGTCCCTTAACCTTTCTGATTAGCAGTTTTCTCTCCTGTTAAATTGGGAAGGCAGCTGCCTGCTTATTGGTGACTGTGAGGGTTTCATGAGAGAAGTTTTATGATGCCCTAGCATGAAGGAGGCTCACAATGATGGGTGGTTATCCCAGTCTTTTTTTTCTCTAATCTACGATTCTACTGAACTCCGTCTGGGAAAATATGTGTCAGGCACTTTACACCATCCTATCTCACTTAACCCTTACTCCAGTGCTGGCTGGCAGCTCATAATCCCCATTGCACAGGAGGAAAAACTGAGGTGGCTCATTGGTCCTTTTGTGGAACCCAGTGTCCGTCTTGGTCAGGATGCAAATGACTGCCTTTTCTATGAACACTGTCCCACCGAGATTGGCCCTGGTGAGGTGGCCCCAGTACACAGTGGTCAGGGATTGCACTCAGCATCCGTGACATGAGATAACATCATCTGCCCAAATCCAGATACATGCAGAACATGCTTACCCTGAACGTAAAGTTGTTTCTACAGGAGTGCACTCAAATCAGGCGTTTCCCTTACAAAATCAAGAACAGGCCTTTCTTTTTATCAGTAACTCATGCTTGTGACCTTAAGCCAATGCACAATACTTGATTAGCTAACTGATGAGGAAATGAACAATAGTAACGTTTGACCTTTAAAGAGCATCTGATACCAAATGAAAAATATTCAGTAGAGGAAAAGAAAGCCATGCTGGCTCGCACTTCATTACTTTGTATGTTTTTTGCCATCTCCTTCAGTTTGGGCTCAAAACAAAATATTTTCTCTTGTCTGGAAATCTTCCTAGAATCATCCAAATCGGACAAGATTGGACACTCTTCGGACAGGGCCATTTTGACCTCCCATGGGGATGGAGGGCTGGACAGTCCCATGTGAGTGGGGTGGGCTCCAGAGGCAGCTGCCCCACGTCCACACCTACTGCTGCAGAACGCATCTGAGTGCGCCGCGGGGCAGCTCTGAGCTCGTCGTCTGTAAAAGGAGGACGGTGTTGCTCCTGCCAAGCACCTTCATTTAGTGAATGCAATGAGACAAGGCCGCATGGACCCATGGGAAACACCAAGCGCATATGGGCTCCTCTGTGCTCAGTCCCCAAAACCCAGAGCAGGGCCAGAAGCTGTGGTCAGTGCCCTCTCAAACTGTCATGTACACAAGAAGCACCTGGGGACCTGAGTAACAGATACAGTTCCAGTCATCAGGTCTGGGGCTCTACCAGAGGCTGACTGATTTTTAAGGGGCTCCCAGGTGATCCAGGGGCTGTCCCTCTGGCCGCGCTTTGGACAACGGATGTGCACAGCCCAAGTCCCCTTTTTCCAGCCTGCAAAAGTGTGAGCTACTTCATGCCTGGGCCAGCAGTGAGGAATGCTTGGCTCGATCCTGGACCACCTCCTCATCCTCCAGAGCTCCTTGAGTAGCCAGACCTGTAGACAGAGGCAGCCGCAAGTCGCTGAGCAGCCCCTGCTCCGCCGCAGGCAGTAGCTCCTTGCTGGGTTCGCTGCTGCATCTGCCATTGCGGGGGAGGTGCGGGGGACAGCGCCCTCGTGGCTGTTTCTTAATTTTGTCTTGTTTTTCTTTTTACCTTCTGTGCATCTTATTCATGATTCATCAATCTCTCATCCATCCATCACCTGCATTGCTCTTCAGAAGGTTCTTGTCGGCAAAGCAGTTGACCAGATGTTGTTGTTCACCAGGACACCGCTGCTCTGTGTCCTCAAACTGTTCTCCTGCCCTCTCACCCCTACCTGTAGTTCATTTTCCTCTTGAATCCAGGGAAGCAGTAACAGTGATTGCAGGCATGGCTTTGCACCGCCATGCTGACTCAACTCCCAGGTTCCATGTGTGCCATGAGGGATGGGGCAACAAGCAACTTGTAAACTCTCAGGAATGCCTCCCTGCTGTGGACACTGTCCCCGCAGCATTCACGGGTTCAGTTCATGCCCTTTCTGTCTTCCATGAGTCTCCGGGACTGTAGCCCCTAGGGCTCCCTCCCACCCCACCATCACAGCAGGGAATGTGGAGGAACCCTGGGCCCTATATGTACCCCTGCAGTGACACGTGGGAGTTGGAAGATGCACACGGGGGCTTCTGCCCGGAATCATCTCCTAAGAAAACTACTTGGATCCATCCCAGTAGTTTCAAGATCTGCATCTGGGGGAATCCAATACTTACCCCCTAGGGCTCATGTCAGAGTTAAAGCTGGAGAAAGTGTGTATCCCTGCATCTCGGGTCTCCCCAATGGGGTGTGGTTTTAGACCATGGTCCTTAGAGAAATGCGGCCGGGATGCTGGTCTCCATTGTCCTCCAAATTTACTGGGGGCCGCCCTGTGGGCCAGCACAGTCATGATGCCCCATGCCAGCTGAAACTCCTGACATGCAGGCGAGAGAAGACTATGAGCAGGAATTCCCTAATTTCTGCACAGAGGACAGGCTGCCCAAACCAGTCAATCCATTTGCCTCTCCAAGGCATTGTCACGTACTCCAGGCCAGCCATGGGTTTCAGAGGAAATGTATTAAGTCCACATTCACAGGGCATGAAAGGAATATTGAGATGTTACAGCAATCAATGTTTCATAAATAATATACATGTGTAGCCACATTACATATTCAAAGCAGTAGTCAAGTGGTCGGGGAAAATGATCATTTATTCTGTTGAATTTCTGCAGAATGAATTCTGGGATAGATCAAACAAAAAAGTTATAAAATAGGAATTATAGATAATGAATGCTTGCTTGTTGCAAAGGAGTTTGACTTACTTCAAGCATAATTAAAGCAGGTGAGGTCGGGGTTGAGCTTTGGGTGATTTTAGGAGAAATCCCTATATTCTGTTCACGGAACAAGAGTAACACTTGGCTTATTTTGTAAAGATCTGTGATTGAAACGACAGATTCAAAGTATTTCATTACTATGTTGTGGAGAGTCAACATCAGTAATTCGGCCAGCAGAACAGTGACCAGCATCTTCACGTTCTGATCGGCTGAGGTGGAAGTTACTTGTCCCCTCCACAACCTTCTTGAGAATCCTCTGTTGCCTTGGTTATCTTCGGCTATGACATCAATTTGTGAGTACAGGGCTGTCCCATGTTCTAAGGTTGCTATTTTCTCCAGCAGACTATAGAGGTTGGCCATCTTTAGAACGGCGTGTATCTATCCCGTTAGGAGGCAGAGGCAGGTGGCGAGGCCAGAGGGCTAGGGCAGTTCTGCAAGCATGCACTCTCCTCACCTGCTAGGTAAATTCAATCCTGCAGGTGCTTTCACTTTACCGACGTGAGCAGACGGTGGGTCTAGAGCTGGGGGAGAGAAAGTGGAGTGATGTTGAAAGGATCCGAGCGTCATTTAGGTGGGGGAGTAGAAAAGCTCGGGGAGTTATCCCACAACATAGTGATGATGGGGAATAACAATGTATTGGATACTTGCTAAGAGAGTAGGTAAGTGTTCTCACGAGACACCCACACACAAGGTACATATGTAAGGTAATGCACATGTTAATTACCTTGGTTTGGTCATTCCACAATGTTATAAATAGATAGAAATACTTTGTCTACTATCGATACATACAACTGTATTTGTCTAAGTAAATACAGTAATGGTGAAAAGTCCAGGCTTGTCTGACCTTCAAAGAGATCTGGGTTCAAATCTTGAGCCTACGATATTCAAGTTGTGTGACCTTGGACATAACCTCTCTGACCTTTCATGTTTTCCCTTAAGATATGGAGACACTGTTGCCTGCTGTATAGCACTGATGAGAGGAAGAAGAAAGATGGTGAAGGAAAGTGCTTACACTTTGCCGATGGGAGTAGGGGCGGGGGAAACTTACTAAAAGACAGCTACTCTTGCAATTCTAATAATCATCAAACTAGGTTTCTTCCAAAGTATCAGATGCTTCCTGGGTATGCTGTACCCTGCTGACCTTAGAAAATGTACGTATAATTTCAGATTGCTTGTGACATCGAAGACACCACTGTGCACAGCACAGGAGCACCACACCATCTCCCAGAGTCATGCTTGGATCTGGCTGAGGCAGCCACACGGAAGGCAAACCTCCACTCCACCACTTCTTCCCAACCCGGTCGTGCTGGGTCAGGCCCTGTGCTGAGCCCACAGAGCAGCTGCTATGGCAGCGCCTGAGAGCATGGCAGGAGCACCTGGGTGCAAGTCCAGGGGCTGCTCCTTAGGCCACAACCCTCTCTGGCACGTTTCCTCATCCATGCCGTGGCAAGAGCTCAGGGGCCCTCATTGCAGGGCTGTCTGAAGCATGGCCAGGGTTCTGGGACGCATGTGGAAGGCTTTGCGCTGCATCCATAAAAGCACTCAGTCATCCAATAAGGAACGCTGTTGTTGCTGTTGTTGTGAAAGCCCTTAAAGTTGCTCTGAAACCTTCAGAAATGCTGGCAAAGCAGCAAGCCCTTAAGCCTCTGAAATTCTTTTTCTCCATTCACCAGCTTGGAGGAGCTGCAAGATGAAATGATGCAAAGAGAGTGTTAGGCAGCGCAGCACCCTTTCTCCTGGGCAGGATGGGGAGAATGCCCAGGGATGCCTAGCCAGCCCTCATAGCCTGGGATGCCTGGGGAGGATGGCAGGGAATGCCCAGGGATCCCCAGCCGGCCCTCATAGCCTAGGATGCTGCCTCTAGAAAAGATGCAGTCATAGGCCTCAGATGCTGAGAACAGCTGACTGTGGCCTCCTTTGATTAGCTTTAGTCTCAACTCCAACGTGAATAGTAAGAAGATGCTCTAAAGCTCTTGGATCCAGGGGACTTGCTCATCTACAAACAATGAAACCCCTAGCTCAAAGTGCCTGAAACACCAGGGCAGTGATCTGCCTAGTTGTCCTGGAAGTCCAGCAGGTGGGCACACTTCACATCTGACATCATCTGCCCATACTGGCTCCACCTCCCACAGGGCTGCTCGTGCGGCCTCCAACAGCAAGACACGTGGCCACAGCATCTCCATGCCTGGACACGGAACACAGGCAAAAGCAGAGAGTGAATGTGATCTCCTTGTGTCAAAAGTCAGGAAGCATCTTATCGGATGAATTTTCACCGCTAACCTTTCCTTATCGCTGTCTGACCTGCAGAGATCTTCTTTGCATTGTCTAAACCAAGGCTGCCACTGGGACTAGCATGGCCAGCTTCCCCGGTGGCACAGGGTCCTCGCGGCTGAGGACTGAACACACTAAGGAGCTGTGTCAGGAGAGAGAGCAGGGGAAGTGGACGCTGGAAGGCAGCCAGCAGAGTCCAGCCAGCTCCTTCCACATTCTCATGAGGAATTTGCGTTTGGATTGCAGGTGGTTCAAAGCAAGTGGCTGCTTTCTTCAACTAAGTCATTTTAAATTAAGTCCACAAAGTGAATATCAATGTTTTCATTGTGACAGGCTGTCAGTAAACTTAAGGAGTAAATTTAATGGTGGATTTTTTGTTGTTCTTATATATTTTTTGGCATCCCTTCACAGAAGCATAAAAAATTCTCTTTGTACTGGCCCTGTAAGAGCCTTTTTCCAAGAGAAATCTAACATCTAGAGACACACAGGATTTTCAGCTCTAGCAAAAACAACTCCAGCATCCTCACTGCACATCAAAGAGAGACAGCCTGCTTCTCATGGCCAGGATGGTTAGTCACAATATTACGAAAAGTAATGACTAAGTGCTACACAGTAGACGGAGGCACTGGAAATTCATCAGCCAACAAACAAAACACTTTTAATTATCAGACTCTCCTCTGTGCTTCCTAAACAGGAGTCAGAGTCCTAGACAGCTGTGGTTTGGGGAGAGGAGTTGGCAGAGATGGGCAGGGTTTAAGAATCACAGTGACTCATGCCTGTACACCCAGCAGTTTAGGAGGCTGAGATGGGAGGATTGCATGAGCTCAGGAGTTTGAGGTCAGCCTGGGCAACATAGGGAGACCCCTATCTCTATTGAAAAAAAAAAAAATTAGCCAGGCCTGGTAGCACATGCCTGTAGTCCCAGCTACTCCAGAGGCTGAGGTGGGAGGGTTGCTTGAACCTCGGAGGTTGAGGCTACAGTGAGATGTTATGAGGTCGCTGCACTCCAGTCTGAGAGACAGAGTGAGATCCCACCTCAAAAAAAAACGGTGTTTTACAGAGGTTCCCCACTTTCTTTAAAAGCAACACTGACATTGCAGAAGTTGTTCAGAGAACCAATTCAGGGAGGAGACACAGGAAACGCCTAGCCCAGGTATACTTTAAGAGAGAGGCTCCCCACTGACATTTATGTGGCACTGTAAGTGTGAGGCCAGGCTGTGTGGCCTGATTCCATGTCCCGCAAGGCTGAGTGCTGACTCATCCCTGCCATGGAGGTATACCTTGAAGGGATGCCATCAGAAATCCGGCCACATTTGTAAAGGAGATACCACTTGGTTTGGGTTGTAACCCACAGAATGGGCTGCAGAGCCAGTGCCCTCAAAACCAGTCTCTCAGAGCCCCAAGGTGACCTCAATTTCCAGCGCCCCTACCCTCTGCTCCCACTCAGCATCTCAGTGGCCTCTGCCATGTCAGCTGTCCATGGCTTCTTGAAATGTTCTCCATCCTTGGCTTCTACACCCTGGTACCCATCTTGGTGCCTGTGTGAACAGACACAGCTGAACAGGATCTTGTTCATGCCCCAGGCTCGGCTCGATGCCAGGCTCCTGGATTCCATCTCTGCCTCTCTAATCAGAGGCTCTCTCTGGTCTCTGCTTAGCCATGTCCTCATCCTCAGGTGGCACCAGTCCCCTTACCTTTCATTGTTTGCACGTCTGCTCTCCCACTGATCATAGTACCCTCGAAGGTGCGAGCTGAGTCTGTTTCTAGCAGGCTCAGTGTACTGGAGCAGAGTTAACCCACATGTGTTTGTGGATTCTCTATTTGCTTTGTTCTCCATAGCTAATCATCTAACACCTTGTTTTCAAAATGTGTTTTCAGCCCAAGCATTTTCTTCTGTTAGTTCTGCCTTGTCCTCTCCCACCTCCCCATGTGAACTTGGATTTGCTTTTATGTTCCAGTGAGGTATAGATGAATCCATTTTATAGATTAAATTCCAGCTAATTTGACTTCTGGGTCAGTTTCAGCCATTCGCGGTGTTGACATGCCCTCTTGTAAAACAATGTTGGTTTGTGCAAATCATAAAATGGACTTTCACTGGAAGGGTCCTGAGAGAAAAAGAGAGAGGCATTCAAAGTTTCTACCCCCCATCCTCCCCATTACCACCGAGAACTGAAAGTCCATAAAAGGGGTGAAGCACGGAGAATATGCAGTTTTCTTACTTCCTGGAAAAGCATCTTCTTAGGTGTATTACGGGTTGGTTTGTGACACTAAAGCAGTTGTTCGCATTTCAGTTTGCGGGTAGATGAATTTATTGCACATCCCACAAATGAGAAAGAAAGTATCGTTAGGAACATTTTCTCCCTAAAAGCTGTGGGATCGGTTGGCCCCCAGAACTCTGCAGGGGCTCCTAGGGTACCTCCCTCAGGACTCTTGGACAAGGGGAGAGAGCTCAGGGCTCTCCTGGGCTTAGGTGCTCAGGGGTTTTGATGTGGACCCAACCTACGGTCAATAATCTGATTCTATGATATCATGCTAATTAAATGGAAGTGCCAATGTCTACCTGGGCCAGAAATAACAAGGCTCAACATTTTGCATCTTTGTGGTCACGAAAAAAGGGTAACATCCTACAGTGATCTTAGTTTCCTGTTTCTTCATCTAGTCACTCTCCCGCTGCATTGAGTCATGTCACGTTCCTCTGCCATGATCCTCTCCCATGGTCTCTGGGGTGGGGCAACGTGAAACAGGGCTCTGAGGGGACTCAATTGCCAGTCCCTAGTTTTGTGCCTCTATGAGGCTCGGCACCACCAGCAGCACATGAACAAGTGAACCTCCTTTACTATTCTCAGATGGACACGTGTTACCTGCGAAGCAGAGGCCCCACCATGTCAGCATGTCAGCACTATACCTTGCCCCTGTAGCCAGGAGATGTGTTGAAATGGACCTTCCTGATTTCTGGACTGCAATCTGAGATCATGCTTTACATCTATAGCCATTGCCATTTTCAGAGAAACAGATAATATTATCCTGGCAAAAGGTTCGTAGTCACAGTTGGATGTAAATTTCCCCCAAACGTCCATATCCTTTGAATGATGGCACCATGAATGTTGACTTAAAAAAAAAGGTTCCAAATGGAATGCTCCTAGATTAAAATATAGTATCTATCTTTATTCACATGATAGTTTATCTCAAATAAAATCTCCAAGCTACATTTTAGGAAGCAGATTCAGTGGCAGGCCACAAAATTTATCTCTGGAGAGAAAGACATGAAAATACATATAAAAGTCGTTGCCATCAGCACAAAAGAGGGAGGGAATTTATAGAACTGCAGCTTTCATCAGATTTGAAATCTGGGCTCCTCCAGGCATCCTGAATGGCTCTTTTACCAGGAGACTGTGTTTGACGGAAAGAAAAATGGACCCCAGTTAACCCTCCTTGCATATCTACTGTGCTCACGCGTGCCAAGAGCTTAGCCCCACACGTCATCAACTGTTAAGTAATGCAGGAAGAGTTAGGGAATTGAAGCATACAAAACCTGGAAGGAAAACCACAGCAACACCTTTAGCCATGGCAGAAAGCAGCGGCGGTCACTGTTTGAGTATTTGCCGTGTGCCGGGCTGTGTGTAAAACACCATCCCCATTTCTCAGAGAAGGAAGCTGAGGCACAGAGTGGCTGAGAAACTTGGCTAAGGTCACACAGCTCATGGAAAACTCAGGATGCAGATGCAGGGACTGGGTGCAGGGCAACAGCTCTTATCACTCTGCCTGTATGCCCAGCAGCTCTGCAACCGGTACATAACACCCCCTCCTCTCCTCTCACACATGACAGCAGTTTGCATCTGCGAGACCCAGGTCGGGGGTCATGTCTCCTTCTGAAGTCTTTAATCTGTCCCCAAATCATCTTTTACATATTCTATAACTCCTAAGACAGAGGGAGCACTGCACTCTTCTGTGAAGAATCTGATGAAAAAATAAGGATTCTTTTCCCCCCAAAAGTGCCCATACCAGCTGGCCTTGCAATCCCATCTGCAGAACTACACAAACCCCCTAAAGCTAGTCCCTGAGCCACCAGCTAAGAGCTACCTTAAAGACCCCCTTTTGAGATCTTGCTCATAAAGATACTAAGCATTGGTTGGTTTGATTTAGCTTGCTTTGTGCTAATTAATCTCAAATTACTCAGATCTACCATAGAGAAATTCTATTGATTGCTACTAGATTCGTTTTGTTTACACCTTGATTCATATTCTAAACTGAATCTGGTTCTGTAGAAACCACACACACACACACCCACACACACACACACACACACACACACACACCCATCAAATGCATCTCCTCAAGGAGTAAAATATCATTATTTTAGCTTTAAGATTCCACCTACAATTTTTACCCCCTAAGAGCTTACTCAACTCAAGAAGGGGGCATTAACTAATTGGATAATCACCATGCTAATGAAGGAGGCTGGAATCCATGCAGTCAATAAAAGGCTTTATGTTAGCCGAATTTCTCCCAGACCCAAGCTGGAGGCAGGATCCCTGCCACCTGCAGGTCTCCTAGAATCTGAAGGAATGAGGTGCTTAATTCATCTCTTGATCTATTGCTTAAATCGCCATCTGGAGAAATCACCCTCCTGGTTGTATTACATCCAAATTAAACGTATTTGCTTATAAGCCCAGAAGATGAGAGCAATCTCAGTGCCATCTGCATTACAAAGGGAATAAGGTATGATGCAGCGTCTCTGCAGTTGTAGGAATGGGTATGCAAGGACTAAATCACCTCTAATACACTACTAATGATTTAAGGAACCCATTTCTGTTTGGCTTTTGTCCTAGCAGCTAATTTTTTTCCTCTCTTTTTAATCTATTTTTCTTCATCATGGTGTGATCACTACCTCTGGCTAAATTTGTAGTGAGATGCTACACACTTGTGGCCTGTACCTGAATGGATGGGGAGGAAGAGGGAAGGAGGCTGCTGGCTTTTCTTGCTCACAACCTGTAGAGCAGAGATGGAGCTGTACACCTCCGGGGCAGGCCTCCATCAGCTGGGGAAAAGATTCCGAGTATAGTTGCCCAAATTCAGCTCTACTTTTCCTATTCTCAGAGCAGGAATGAATGGCAGCTGGATTTCAGCTTTTCATCTCTCTGGTGCAAGTCCACAGAGCTACTTCAAAAGGCTGTGAGTGGAAGGGAGGCCTGTGAGTCCAGGGAAGCTTTAAAATATTTGAGACTTTGAATTGTGTATTTTCACTTCTGCATTGTAACTCAGGAACTCCCCACCCCTTTCCACAAATGCCACCAATCAAGCCATTCCTTTCTCAAGGGGGAAATATGTGCTTTGCAGGATTTGGGGAAGGTTCCCTGTCACTAAATCATCATCCCATTCTGGTAAGCTTCATAACTAGTGTGCCCATGGGGCTTATCCTAGTGGGAGACTTTGAGAAGGACGTCAATGTCTTCAAGGGAAAGCAGGTGGAAACACCTTGAGATAGATATCTCCCCAGTCAGGCCTGGCTGGGCAGAAGGAGGCAGAAATGGAAAATAGAATGAGTATTCTTGGGCTCCTGAAGTGTGGGGGTCTGTAGTGCCAGCACCAAAGAGGCACTGAGCTCGGTGCAGAGACATGAGAACAGCAACACATATTATTGATCATGTTACTTTGAAAATTATTTTTGAAGTTACTATTGTTCTTTTTATTATTAGCACTTAAGAACAAATTTACCCAGCAACTTTTAGCAGATTCTTACTGAACACCACAATGTACCGAGCAATGAACAGAAGGAACAAGAATCCCTGCCTTTATGGAGCGTGCAATCTCACAGAGATAAATAATAACAGCCACCATGTGGCACTGGGGACTTGCCAGCTACTGTGCTAAGCACTTTTTACATATTAACTCATGAATCCTCCAAATAACACCAGGAGCTAGACTTCGCTAATATCCTTGTTTTGCAAATGAGGAACCAACTGAGAAGTGTGAGGTTAAGTCTCTTGCCCCAAAGTACCCAAAGGGTAGACCTGGGGGTCGGACTCAGGCCTCATGGCTGTGCTATACCATAACATTTCCTGATGTCACAGTTGGCCAGATTTGCAAATGTGGATATCATATGCACAACCTTAAAACCTACTGGGATGTGGGATGATTGGAAATCACATGAGGGAAGTGGAGAGGGAGGTCTATGTAGGGCAGATAAAGAGCTTCAGAGTGGCAGTAACAACCTGGCTGTTCCTATAAAATATGACCCAGGCAAGGATTTACACCTCTGAGCTCCAGTTTCCATGTATTCTCTTTACAAAGAGAAAAGTCCCATTGCAGCCATCTGACAGCACCATTATGACATTCTATAGACAATAAATATGAAAATGCTTTGCAAACTGAAGCAATGCAAATAGTAGAATCTGAAACGCTTACTTTTCCTTTCCTTTGTTTGAGCACACATGAGTGCCATATACAAGCTTCACATTCACCCTGTGCCGACCCTTCACATTCATTTCCACAACTGGGGTACTAGGGTGTAGGGAGGTAAAGCAACCTGCCCATGTTTGACACTGGAAGTTATCCCATTGTCTCATTTTTATGCTTCACATGTCCCAAACTGATGATGAACATTTAATATATACTTCACTAAAGTAGAAAACCTAGCTACTCTTTGTTGAGCACCTACTGTATACCAAGCACAGTGAGGTATCTTTGTGTATCTCATTTAATCCTTGCAACAGCTTTCTCCAGTAATTCTATTACTTTGCCTTTGGACTGATATAAAAAAAGATGAGGTTTAGAGATGATAAATGATCAATCAGTGTAAGTTATCTCAGTTAGCAAGTAGTGAAAAGCAAGAGCCATCTAATCCTTACACATCTGACTCTAGGTCAGATTTGACCCATGAAATTGTGAGAAAAATAATCTTTAGCCTCGCAGTTTGGGGACAATTTGTTACTCAGCAACAGAAATGAAAACTTGACCTCAGTAGATCATGTGACTAGTCTTTGCTACTGTATCCGCATCTCTCACTCATGTGTGCTCAAAGGAAAGTAAGTCTGTTTCAGATTCTACTCTATGTGTTGGTTCCGTTTACAAAGCATTTTCATGTTTATTGTCTATAGAATGTCATAATGGCGCTGTCAACTGGCTGGAATAGGACTTTTTCATTGTAAAGAAAATATATGAAAACTGGAGCTCAGAGGTGTAAATTCTTGCCTGGGTCGTATTTTGTATATTAATGCCATATTTTGTGTATTAATGGCACATTTTAGGATTGGAAATAGGGCAATGGAACTAGGATTCTAATCAGATCTCTCTCCAGAGTCATATCATTTGATACCACAACAGATACAGACTTCTGAGCTGAAAGTTTTTGTTTTGCTTTGTTTTCAACAGTCTAAAAATACTTTCCCCTTGTCTTCTGGTCTTCATTTTTCTCAGAAAACTGAGATGAACAATTCATCAGTTTTCTGAATTGTTCCTTGCATGTAGCATGTTAATTTCTCTGGATCCTTCCATGTTTTTCTCCTTGACTTTAGTTTTTGGCAGTTTAATTATGATGTGTCTATCTGTTGCCTTCTTCGTATTTATCCTAATGGGTTAGCAGATGCTCCAGTTACTATTGCTGCATAATAAACCATACCTAAATTTAGTGGCTTAAACAATAGCAACCATTTTTTTTTTAAATCTCTCACTGTCTTTAGCTCAGGACTCAGGATGGGCAAGTTTGTCACTGCGCGGTCACATCTATAGCTTCAATTGAGGACTTCAAGCCTGAGGGTAACTCAAGAGCAGGAGCAGGAAACATCGGCAGCTACCCTAACTCCTGCGTCTGGCCATTGGTGCTGGCTGTCAGGTAGGATAGCAATGGAGCTATCAGCAAGAATACCCTTAGGATCTTTTCATGTGGCCTCTGTAGCTTCATCATAGGATGGAGGCTGTGTTCTAGGAAGGGGCACCCCAAGCTCTACCCACCTTTTATGACTCATCTCAGAAGTCAATAAGGGTTCCTTTCCCAAATTTTAGCTCCTACAAAACTCAAAGAGAAGGAATATAGACCCTCGGGTGTCTGTCACAGTGGTCTCTAAAGGAAGAAATGGTGGAAGTAGTTACATTGAAATCCAGCAAACATTTTACACTGGGGTGAACTGAGGCAAGGAACAAGGTGAACCTACATTCCAAGCTAACGGTTAAATGGAGGTGATAATAATTCATCAAAGAGGGCTTTAGCACTGAAAGATCTAGAATAAGACCTGATCAGCTGTGGCAGATTGTATTTTCCAAATGTGTCCAAAAGGATATCTGCCACAACACATGTTCTTTGGGAACCCCATTACTTTCTACCCTTGAATACAGGCAAGTTCGGGGTCATTTGTAACCTTGGATTGTGATGGACTGGTACAGTGTGACTCTTGAAACCTGGTCCTACAAAGCAACGTGGCTTTGCCTTGTTCTCTGACGTCTTAGGTATCATGCACAGAGCTCGACTATCCTGAAACTACCATGAGGATTCGACTTCATGTCAGCACTTTGGCTACCAGCCCAGTTCAACTCCAAGCTGATAACCAGTGTCAACTGCCAGCCATGGCAGTGAGTCATTGTGGTCTGGTCATTTAGTCATTTGGCTGGTTAAGCTTTGAAATGATGGCAGTCCTGGCTGACATTTTGTGTGAACACCATAAGAGACTAGCTGATTGAGCCCTTCCCAAATTTCTGACCCACAAAATTGTGAGAAAAATAATCTTAAGCCTCTCAGTTTGGGGACGATTTGTTACTCAGCAATAGAAATGAAAGCATGATTTCAGTAGACCATGTGACTTGCAGCAATCAGGGTGACAATGGACAGTCCCTGCAGACACCTGAGAGGGGATGTGGGAAGGTTCCCAAGGAGCCCTGGATGTCTACGGCTTCCTGTTTTCCTCTACCACAAACACACAACACACTGTGCCTCTACACCTAATCTTTTGACTTGGAAAGCAAAAGAGTGAGATGCCATCTCATGCCAGTTAGAATGGCGATCATTAAAAAATCCAGAGACAACAGATGCTGGAGAGGATGTGGAGAAAAAGGAACACTTCTATACTGTTGTTGGGAGTGCAAATTAGTTCAACCATTGTTGAAGACAGTGTGATGCTTCCTCAAAGACCTAGAAATAGAAATTCCATTTGACCCAGCAATCCCATTACTGGGTATATATCCAAAGGATTATAAATTGTTCTATTATAAGGACACATGCACACGAATGTTCACTTAAGCACTGTTTACAATAGCAAAGACTTGGAACCAACCCAAATGCCCATCGATGATAGACTGGACAGGGAAAATGTGGCACATATACACCATAGAATACAATGCAGCCATATAAAACAATGAGTTCGTGTCCTTTGTAGGCACATGGATGAACCTGGAAAACATCATTCTCAACAAACTGACACAAGAACAGAAAATCAAACCAGATGTTCTCAGTCATAGGCAGGTGTTGAACAATGAGAACACATGGACACAGGAAGGGGAGCATCACACACTGAAATCTATAGGGGGGAACTAGGGGAGGGACAGCGGGGGATGGGGAGTTGGGGAGGGATAACATGGGGAGAAATGCCAGATATAGGTGATGGGGAGGAAGGCAGCAAAGCACTTTGCCATGTATGTACCTATGCAACAATCCTGCATGTTCTTCACATGTACCCCAAAACCTAAAATGCAATAAAGTATACAAAGTATAAAAAATATAAAAAGCAAAAAGAAAAAGAAAAGAAAAGAAATCTGAAAGCTACCACTGAGGTTTACCATCCTAAACACTTATGTTATTTCATGAGTCTAACTCCAAGATTACTGGTATGAGCTAAAATTTTTCTCCCATTTCTTATACAGCAAATGGGACAGCTCAGGAGGAAAACTGGAGCAGTTATACACAAAAAAGTAACACGCAAATGAAGCAACCACATGGGCTCTGTGTATCTGGAGAAAGTGTGAACAAATGTGGAAGATAAGGAAGGCAGATCTCCCTAAAACAGTGGCACAAAACATTGGTGGTCATCTTAACAGGCATGCACTCACTGATAATCCTTCAGAATAGGAAGGAAATATGAGATCTTAAGAAGGAATTTCAGGGGAGGTCTCACCTTTATGCCTTGTGACTTGAGCTTGGTCAAATTATTCTTCCCACCAGAGTGAGAAAAAAAAAAAAGACAAATTGAGTTCTGTATGTTGAGGAATATCATCTTGGCTTTTAAATTATGGAAAAATTATAGCAACATGAGTTTTCCTGAAACTTTATTACTGTATTTTTCTAAAACATGACAGAGGATTCCTTCTTGTCTAAGTACTCACCACCACTCTGAAGGAGCTTCTCACCTCAAAGTGGAGCTCCCAAATATATATGTTGGATTTGTGGTTAAAAATCCACCTGCAGAAGATAGGTATGAGGTGGATGGCAGAAGGGGAGGGGCGGTGCCAGAGATTGGGTGCTCAGCCTTGGGCTGGAAATGAGCAATCAATATGCTAAGTACATGTAAGCCCCATGCAAATCAGCACCTAACCTTTTTGAAGGAAATGTCTGCACCCTTCCCACAAAGGGCTGAGTAGGGACCACAGTTGGGGTTTTCCTGCACCTGTAGGCTGTAAACTGGAGAGTAAAGGCAAGAAAGCTAATAGTTATTTTTTAAGATTTTAAAATAATGAACAGAATGTGTTCTCCTATTGTATCTGAGCAACCAGGAAGCTTCACGCACACACCTCACACATACATACACGCCTGCTTTCTATCTACATAATAATTGTGAAAATAATAAACCCCCCAGCAAGGGTTGAGGGGTAGAGGAGATGGGAAGTCTCAGTCACATTTGTAAAGAAGCGGCTGTCATTTTTGCTTGCCTACGGGTTTTCAATACGTACACAATGCCTATTCAGCTGCCACATTCACCAATTGGACATTGTCAGGGAAATTATAGGACTTGTTTAGATTTGCGATCTGTGACAGCTGACACTATGCAGAAAGAAGAGGAGAAGGTCAGACCCCAGGAGAGAAGAAAAACATACATTTGGGGAATAAATGAATCAGGATAGGCTTCATCTTCTAAGGATTTACACCAAAAACAGTTACAGGTCATAAAAGAAAGTAGCTTCCTCCCCAGATTTTTGCAGCAGGTCAGGATACAGGATCTGCTAAAGCAAACGTGGTTTTGCTGTCACACAGTCAAGGCTGCTGGCGTGAGGGGGAGGGGAAGGGGGGGTTCAAGCTGTAAGAGTCAAGGTGGGAGGGGGGACTTTGGTTTTTTCCTCACTATCTTTAGTTGACTTTTGGAGGATTGTGTTAAATATCATCTCTATTCACAGCATAGGCCTGAAGGATTTACTTGATACAGCTGAGTCAGACAGCCTCGACTGGGGTCGTGTCTCCTTGGCTTCACATTGTAACTTGGGGTTACAGTATCATGACCTATCTAACCTTCAGTCTCAGCTATCCAAAGGGTACCATAACAATAAGCCTGTGATGGCTGCCCTAGCTCACAGCCTGGTAGATAGGAAGTGCTAAACACATGTTGGCATCCAGTATCCTTTCCACAGATTTTTCTCCCTCTTGATATTAGTTTTTGCTTCCAGCGTGCTAAACAGCATAGCTTGGCCCTGGGGACACATTTGGTTTGAAGCCCAGGCAACGAGCAACCCTCTGTCATTTAGTCCTGTCAGAGGACATGTCACTGTCTCCCAGAGCCACCTCCTGCCACTTCAGCCAAAGGACTTCTCCAGGGTCCTGGCAGAGGTCTCCTGTGAAGGCAGCTGTCAATATACCTTGTAGAGCATATTGTGCTCAGGAAGGGCCTCTTAAGTGGGGGTTCTCAGACAGAGGCTCCACTTTGTACATTCTGAAGCATATCCAGCACAGAGCCTTTGTCCTTCACCAAGGGAGCTGAGGCTGTGGAAGTCAAGCTCATTTGACATTGTGAATTAGAGACTCACTTGGCCACAAACACTCTGAATGCAGAAGCAGAGCCACTTGGCTGCTCCAGCCCCAGGTCCATCTGCTTCTCTGTGGCGAGTTTCCCAACTACAAGGTGAGATGCCAGCATCCCAAGGGTAGAGGTGCCAGCCTCGATCCAGCATGTGCCTTCAGCCAGCTCCAGACCCTTTTCCCACTAACTTTCTCTGTGATGACCATGGTGCTGTAAGCAGGTGTGGTGTTCCTTTGCACCTAATGGTACGTGTGGATTCCTGGGAGATAATAAACCTGGGAAAGAGAACGATCTATGGCTGGGTTTAATAACAATTAAATGGGCATTCAGGTGCCAGTAGGTATAAGATACTGAACCCAATTCCAAGAAACCATCTTGACTTTGCCAGAACACACAAAGACATGAGTGGACTGGTATCTGAGCAATCTTTTCCTTTTGCAAAACAAGAAGAGCCCTCTGGAATTCTGGAATCCCATCCCTATAAGGAGCCTTCAGACCTGAGAATGGTTCAATCTCTAGCTTGGCAAAAACCGTAATTCATGACTGTGGATAGTCACAGAGCTTCCTGGTGCATTAGAATTTGACAATTGCCATCAGGCCAGACACAGACAAATAAAGGAATAAGGGAGAGACTCTAAGTGAAACAAGTCTCCTCTCTCATTTCCCAGCAGGTACCAGTGTGGCAGACTCATGCCTCATGCTCTTGAAGAACTAAATAGGAACACATTTCAAGAGGGTAAGAAGAAAAACCCAAGTTGAGCTCCAGGAGGGACTGGGCTTTATGAACCTTTAGTCCTCCCTGAATTCGCCTGGTTCCTAGCTCCCAAAAGTTTCCAGAGGGAGGTTTTTGGTGGTTTCAAGACAGAAACCAATGTGGAATACATTCATTAGGAATTTGTTAATTACATCAGAGATCAATGCAAAGACGGCATCCCAGCCTACACTCAGCAATGTCCTCTCGCTTTGGCTGCTTTCTCAGTTCAGCACCTGATGTGGGGCGGGATGGTCCACTCCTCCTTGCTGAGTCACCTCTAGTCTTGCTAACACTCCCAGAGCTACTACGCTGGGAAGAAAGGCTCTGGGAACAAGGGCAGAAAGTTTCTGTGGATGGCGACGCTTCCACCAGAAGGTCAACTTGCACTGGTAGGAGAAATTCCTGGGCAAGAAATGACTGAGTGAGTCACTCGATGAGGACAGTTAGTTCTTTTGGAATAACTCACTGGTCATTGTGTCCCAGATCACTCAGTGTGCTTTTCCTCCCTTCTGGTTAACTTACTTAACTCTGCTGCATTTAGAAGAGGTTCTTTGCACTTATCTATGCTCTGGTAAACAAAGAAGGAACAAGGTATCCCAGCTGACAGATGCTGGTTTGAACTGTGTTCCCTTTGATGGCAAAGGAACAATCCTCCTTTATCGAGGCAATTGTATTAGTTCACTTTCATACTGCTATGAGCAAATACCTGAGACTGGGTAATTTATAGAAGAAAGAGGCTTAATGGACTCACAGTTCCACATGGCTGGGGAGGCCTCACAATCATGGCAAAAGGCGAAGAAGGAGCAAAGGCACATGTTACATGGCAGGAGGTAAGAGAGAGTGTGCAGGGGAACTGCTCTTCAGAACCATCAGGTCTTGTGAGATTTACTATCATGAGAACAGCATGGGAAAAACCCACCCTCATGATTCATTTCCCTCCCATGATACATGGGGATTATGGGAGCTACAAATCAAGATGAGATTTGGGTGAGGACACAGCCAAACCATACAGAAATTACCAAAAGAGTAGAAGGCTGAAGCCAGGATCACTGAGGTTCTCTAGGTCACAAACCTTCCTGCAAAACTTGAGCACCATGACTTGCTTGTCAGTCCTACCCCTTGGGAAGCTTCATCCCTTCAGTGGTTCTCTTATTTTTCCCCATGGCCAATTTCATATAAAGCAAATTCCCTGGGCCAGGCACAAAGGAGAAGTCTTTCTTGGTAGAATTTTCTGGACATAGGTGTTTTGACCTTATCTCCTGTACTTATCTATTTATTCCATAAAGTTCACCAATTTAGTCAAGACATACTGGGGCCATACAGAAATTCTTTTGTAACTGACACAAGTCATGAGAAAGCATTTTATAAACCTGTGAATGACTTTAGAATGTCTTCCCTTAGAAGGGTGACCAAGGGGCTATAGATACACGTGTCTGAGCATTGTGTTAGCTTTGATTAGGAATAAGATTGTAGGAAGTTCAGTGACGGGGAGTTCATATAAAATGAAGTTTTTACCACTGTAAGCAAGCAGGACTTTTTATGCTTTGTTTTCAAAGAGAGAAAATGCATTCTGAGTAGTCATCAGTTTTTGGAAAACACAAGGTTTTATATAACTGGTGGCCTTGAAATAGTGTCCCTCATCTCCCTACCTCACACCATATATATATATATATATATATAAAGAAACTAAATCCAGGGTGGCTAAGAAAGCTAAGTGGAAGAGGGGGCACTCTCTATATACATGTAGAAATAAAATACTAAGAAATATGAAAAATGAATACTAATGTTGAAGATGAAAGGACTTACTAATTAAAACATAAAGGATAGAAAGCATAATAGAAATCAATATTTCATCTTTCATTCAGTTGAACAAAATTTCACTGATTTTTAAGCATCCAAAATATGTGTTATGTATCTTATGTACCTCAAGGAATGAACATATTTATTTTTACCCTGACATGAGTCATCTGGATCTAAAGACATTGTTGGGTAATATCCTGATTTCTCTCATTCTGACAGGAAATGAAAATGAAAAAGTAAAGGACTGCTTCTCATGCCTGGCTTACATGCCTCTGGAAATACAAAGGGAAGCTCAGCACAGCATGACCGAATAACTAGATGTTCTCATTCTGTGAACTGTGGGTAAGGCAAAGTGCTGCTTCAATACAGGAGACATTCATTGCCATGGGCTCTGCTACTTATTCGCTTCTCTCTGAAGGCATTATCCATTTTGCATGATGGAACTGTCATCAACAGATTCAATGCAACCTATTTTGTGGTCTTCCATACCTATTTTCAGGAAAACAAAACCATCCAGGATAGAATTTTGATGTTTGGGCACTATTTTACACCTGGCTTGTTCCCCCTCCTAACCGCCCCGACCACCACTATTTCTATCTTTTAGGTTCCTGAATGGTGAATCCAAAGCCCATACAACACCCAAATTCAGCTGGAAAGTGGAAAATTAACTCTGTTTTCAAAACGTGAATGGTTTTTGTGTGCCATGTGTTTAAAGCTTACAGCTATAAAGCTGAGAAAGAAATAAGTTGGACACGATAATGTATGTAGTGTATTCCAACTCTAAAATGTTAGAATCCATCCAACAATAGAAATTGGCTAAATAAATTATGTTACATCCATAAGATAGAATATTATCTGAGCATTTAATCTGATGCGGAAGAATACAAAATGACAATGGGAAAATGCTCATGATATAGGAAGGGGGAAAACAGATTATAAGGCATTATGTACTGTATAATAACAGTTTTGTTAAAAATGAAAATAAATACTGTGTCTGTGTGCACACACCATATGCACATGACAAAACAGACTGAAGGATTCAACATTTTTAAGAAATCACTGTAGTTAATGTTTATAATATAGGTACATTTCATGTTTCTCTTACTCCTTTTGTGTGTCTGAAACCTTTCATAGGGAACACACAGTGCTTTTATAAGCAGAAAAACACGAAGTTCAGTGGTATTAAGTATATTCACATGTGCAACCATTATCACTCTCTAGCTTTAGAACTTTTTATTGTCCTGAAAGGAAATCTGTACCTATGAAGTTGTCACCTACCATCATTCTCTACCCCTAGTTTCGAGTAACCGCTCATCTACTTTCTGTCTCATTTGATATGCCTATTCTGGACATTTCATGTAAATGAAATCATGCAACATGTGGCCTCCATGTCTAGCATCTTTCACATAGCATAGAGGATTTGAGGTTCATTAAGGTTTCGGCATGTATCAGTAATTCATTCCTTTTCATGGCTGAATGCCATTCCATTTTGGCGATACACCACATTTTACTTATTCATCCATTAGACATTTGGGGTTTCTACGTTTGGTTGTGGTAAATTGAACAACTATAAATATTTATGTACAAATTTTTGTTCAAATGCCTGTTTTCAATTCTTTGGAGTTTGTACCTAAGAGTGGTTTTTCTGGTTCATACAGTAATTCTGAGTTTAACTTACTGAGAAATTGCTAGACTTTGTTACAACAAGGTGACTGCATTGCTTTACTTTTCTGCTAGCAAGGTATGAGGGTTCCAATTGCTTCACATTCTCACCAATGCTTGTTAGGTTTTTCTTACCATTACTACTATATATAGTTGCTGTCTTAGTAGGTATACAGTGGTGTTATCTTATTGTAATTTTTATTTGAATTTCTCAGATGATATTTATGGTGAGCACTTATTCATACGCCTGTGGACCACTGGTACATCTTCTTTGAAGAAATGTCAAGGCTTTCGTCCATTTTTAATTGGGTTGTTAGTCTTTATGTTGTCGAGTTCCAATAACTCTTTGTATTCTGGGTGCTAGACACTTACCAGATATATGATTTCAGAATGTTTTCTCATTCTGTGGATTATCATTTTACTCTTGATACTGCCCTTTGATGCAGAAAATATAAAACTGATAAGGTCTAAATTATCTATTTTATGCTTTTATGCTTTTGTTATTTGTACTTTTGATGTTACATGTGAGAAACCATTGCCAAATCTAAGGTCATAAAAATTTACCTCCTTGGTTAAACTGATTCCAAAGTATTTCATTCTATTGATGTTATTGTAAATGGAGTAATTTTTCTTAATTTCCTTTCAGCTGATTCATTGTTATTCATTATTTTTGTGTTGATCTTAATAAGTTCATTAATTCATTCTAATAGTTTTTTTGTGTGTAAGTTCTTTAGGTTTTTTTTAAATGTATAATATTATATCATCTGTAATTTGAGATGGTTTTATTTTTCCTCTCCAATTTGGGTGTCTTTTAATTTCTTTTTCTTGCCTAACCTCTCTGGACAGAATTCCAGAACAATGCTGGAAAGATAGCGAAAGTGGGCACCCTTGTTTTTTCCCTATTCTTAGGGAAAAGCTGTCAGTCTTTCACCATCAAGTATGACATGAGCTTTGGTTCTTCATAAATGCCCTTTATCAAGTTGAGGGAGTTCCTTTCTAGTTCTATATTAAGTTGTTTTTTGATTTTGTTTTTATATTTTCTTGACAGGGTATTGGATTTCATCAGATGTTTTTCTCTTTTTGCATCTATTGAGATGATCTTGTTTTTCTCCCTCCTCCTTCTACTAATGAGGTACCTTACATTGATTTAGTTTGATACGTTGAGTCTCCCTTGTGTTTCTGAAATGAATCCCACTTGGTTAAGTGGATAGCCTTTTCAGTATGCTGCTAGCTTGGGTTTGTTGGTATTTCATGATGTCTATATTCACAGAACATATTGGTCTGTTTTCTCTTCTTTTGATGTCTTCCCCTGACTTATATATATAGGTGGTTCTGGCCTCATAGAATAAGTTGAGAATACTCTCATATCTTCGATTTTTTTTGGAAGAGTTTTAGAAGAATTGTTATTGTTTCTTCTTTAAATGTTCAGTAGAATTCACTAGTAGGGCCATCTGGTCCTGGGCTTTTCATTGGAGGTTTTTGTTTAATAATTCAAATAGTTAAACTTTTAAAAAGAAAGTATCAAAACAGAAACTGAAGATTTTACCTCAAAGGCGCAATTCAATCACTTCTAACTTTGGCCATGACTCTAAGCTCAAATTATTTTTTCCTTTGGATGGACAACCTCGTCATCCAACCAAGCAAGCTTCCTTATCAATCATGAATATTGCCTTTTCCAACTAGTTAATCAAATTTTGGAAATACATGTTTTCTCTGGCTTTTCATTTTGCACTCAAGTCCTCTTCATTCTATGGACCTATTTTAGAGTATATAACTCACTAAGCAAGAAAAAGGAAAGATAAACAAAATATGAATCACATATGATATCAGGGATTGAAGATAAATGAATAAAAATGTGACTCCAACTTTGAGAAGTTAGGAGCAAAACGAAGGCCAAAGTCAAACTCCAAACATTACTGCACTCTGTTTGTCAGTATAGGATATAACTGTTTATTCTACTGAGTACCACAGACACTGTGCGGAAATACTTGTGCTATTTATAATCCAGTGCAAAGCTGATATGTCCTTGGCATCTTGAACCAATCACCACCACTCATCAGATCTTTACACACAGGAGAAAACTCACATTCCTGAACTATTAAAACACCTCTCAGCAATGCTGCTGCTGTTTGTCATTGAAATCATTTGGTTATTTTGGTACTTATCAGTCCCTCTCATGCAGTTTCTGATTTTATAATTTTCTTAGTAGTCCAATACTAGGGCATTTTTTTTGTCACAAATGTAACTATTTTGAAAATGTATCTTATATCTTTGGTTGCAATAAAATTTGTGAGAAATCCAATTCCAATACAGAAGGCTAGCTTCCTACAAAAATAACCATTCACCTCACTACCTAGTCAACTTCTCAAAAAGAAGATACATTTTCCTTCAGAGCAAAATGAACTAAAGACACGATTCTCAAATAGACAGATGAGATAATACATTTGGAAGCACAGAGATTAAAATGGTGGGCTCCCCATGGCCCACTTCCTAACTGTAGAATCATAGGCAGTCACTTGAATTTTCTCAGACTCCGTTTATATCTTTGTAAAAGAGGTACAACAATAGAACCAGCCATATTGGATTGTGGAGAGGATTCAATGAGAAAAGCCAGATAAGTCAGTTTGGTCTGTATGTAGCATGCAGTAAACAGTCAATACCTAACTGGTGGAAGGAGTATCAGCAACAGCAGCAGTACGAACCTCAGAGCTGAGCGTTTTCCTGCATAGCAAACCTTCTGCAAAGGTATTCCAGTTGTGTCCACTGTCTGGCTTTAGTGCTTATCTTTTGTGCCTGTGTATGCAACCGTCATTCATTCATTTACCCATTCAACAAATAGCTAATAAATGGTTACTGCTGGGCACTGTCCCAGGTCATGAAGATGGAATAGTGCTGGGATATCTGACCTAATTGTTTCTAGCAGAGATCAGCAAACTTACTCTGTCAGCAGCCAGATAATAACTATTGAGATTTGTGGGTCGTATGTATCCTGTCACAACTACTCTGCCATGGGAGGGCAAAGGCAGCCAGACAACATAAACATAAATGGGCATGGCAAACATGACTTTACAAAAATAGATGTGGCTGAAGTCCATAACTTACAGACTTCCATATATAGCCTAATAAAAAAAGATAATCAGATAGGTATAATAAAGCATGAAAAATACTCTGATGGTCTCCGTGAGGGTCAGGGAAAGCTTTCCAGGGGAAGTGACATTTAATCTGATTCTTGATGGATAAAAAGGAGACAGCCAGGCAAGAAGAATGGGATTCCAGGCAAAGGGGATAGTGTGTAGAAGGCTGGGAGGTGCAGGAGGAAACAAGAGACAGAGAAACAGAAGGAGACAGAGGCAGAGACAGAAAGAGACAGAGGAGAACACAGTGTTCTTAAGGAGCTAATCAAATCGACTAAGGCTTGAGTGCTGGGGGAACCAAATCAGGGCATCCTGAGATGAGGTTAGTAGCAAGTAGGAGTCAGGATGTGAAGGGCCTGGGCATCACGGTTAAAAAGTTTAGACTCAATCCTAGAGACAATGGGAAGTCCTTGAAGGCTGATGATGGAGCAGGGCAGGATGAGTTTTGCATCTCTGACTGCCACGTGGAGAATGGGTTACAGAGCAGCGAGTGTGTAGGAACAGAGCCTGGAGAGAACGCTGCTTCAACTGCCCGGAAGGAAGGAGTGGTGGTAGCTGAGCCACGATGTGGGAAGAGGGTAGTTTACAAGTGGATGTGGTCATGAGATGCTTGAGAGGTAAAAAGTTAACAGATAAATTGGGATGGGATGAAAGAGACAGAGGAACGTTTCTGCCTTGGGCAACTACATGTGTTAAGTCTCTCTGAAGCTTGCCTAACCTTCAAGGCCTTTCTTTGGTCCTGCTTTATCCCGAGACCCCTCTCTGACCTCTTTTTCACAGAGAGATGAAGACTCATCTGGACCACTTTGCTCCTTCCCCTCATCCCTGGAGTAGACCTCTGACCAGAGTCGCAAGTGGTCTGTACCTCTCCAGGTGTGGCGGTCGTAGTGGTCAGCCATCTGCATTTTTAGCCCTCAGTAAATGCTTGGCTATCATATCTTAACTTCTGTAATGGACAATGAGCTTAAGTGAAAATTAAAAAGAGATTAATTAAAGGCTAAATATTCAAGAAAGTTGACTTCATTTTCAACCAAAGTGTAATTTTTGTCACTGAGATAATTGCATGCCATAATCTTTTGGTTTTGCAGGACCACAGACTAAAAAAAAATCTCATTGTGCTCATTAAGGAAAAGAAAATAGATTTGCAAGATTAGCATCTTCTACTTTCAGATGCATCATTTCATGTTCATTATTGGCCAACACAACAGTTCATTCCCAAGAAGGATTAAATGGTTTACTTTACTGGATATTTTGAGCTAAAGAAATCTCTGAATATCAAGTATGAGGAGACATGCATTGCCCTGTCACTTGGAAATGGGCTTAGCTTTGCCCTCAGTGTACAGGAGGCCCCATAAGGCATCTTAGCACTGAGGTGAGCTCATGTGGCCGTTGTTATTTATCCTTTTCATAGTCCCAAAGCCTAAGAAACTGTGGGTAGGAACATGAGGAAGACAAAAAATTTGAAAGTAACAATAATCATACTTGGTTTGAAAATAGCCTGGTGGTGGTGATTAAATGCTGCTCATAAATAAACCTCAAGAATACAAACCTATGTGCAACCCATAAAAGCAGGAAAGAGGATAAATTCTAGCATGGGAAACTGACTTTTCTTCTGAGGCCCTCCAAACCATCCCAATTGGATCATTTTCCCAACATATATGTAGGCCTATTCTCTTGATTCTATTTCCCTGAATTTTAAACCTAATTTAATTTCTAGATCATTGTAGCTAACTCATACATTCTAACAAAATGATGGAAGCAAAATCACACCAGAAAATATTTCATTGACACTTTCACATATAAAGAGCTGTAAGTACATCAGAACTAGCCTAACCTTTTATTCTTCTAATGGCATCCACGCTGAATTCGGATAGCAAAAAGTCAAGTAAGCAATTCTGTTTTCATGGAAACCCATTTCTGATGCATGACATTCATACAAGGCTAAATAAACACAGCATCACTAGAAAATAAATCCAGATTTGAAGTCTGAAAGGGCAGTCATATATCTTGAATATTCTGAATGTCAACTTTTTGATGGAAAAAGTAATACAATAGCAGTGACTGCAGACACAGGTCCACTCTGGGTGTCTCTGGCGCATGTTCCAAAGTTTAATTTGTTGAATCCTTGTGTTTTCTGCTCCCCGGTGTCTAGTGGCATTTATTATGTTCTCCTAAAACTGCAGCTCATGAAGGCATCGGAAAGGTCACTGTTTCCTGGTTGTTTTTGAAAAGAGGATAAGTTAACGTATGTTCTCCAATAAAAGATGATCTTTCATGTGCATTTGTTTCTGAAATTGAAATGTATCTTGTTCATGTTCTCTGGGAGCCATTGTTCATCCTCTGAGTGTTTCTGAGAGCTTCATACAGCGGCAAGCTCCCCTGCACATCTGTAACGAAGGCTGGCTTTGTTGCCACTTTTGTCTGCTGACACGAAAATAGCGCTGAGGCTCCAAGTGGCCCCGGTCCTCATGAGACTCTCTTCTGAACACAACTGCACAAAAGGCCCCTGCCACGAAGAAAGACAGAGGTCATGTAAATTAGTGCCTCACAATCCTTGGTTAAGAAATAAAAGAAATCATTTATCTTCTTTTAACTTAAAGTTTTGTGGGCTTATGATATTATTTGGCCTACTCTGAAAAAGAGAACTCCACCATTGAGCTTTACTGCAACCAGGAAATGTTGCTATTTATTTTGTATTTTAGAATTCTGCTGAGATGATATTTTTACATGCTGGTCACTTCAGTTTTAATTGTGAGATTTTTTTCTTCCTTTACGTGGGGGATGATGACCATCTGTCCTCTGGTTTCACTGAAAATGGAGCAGGAAAAAAAGAGCGTAGTTTTTACAGGCTGGCTTTCTTCTCAAGAGGAAAAAGTTCTGTGAAATGTCGCATCCCATTGCTACATGGGCAGCAGGACAAGGCCGCTGTGGTAAAGGCAGTGCTGATAGAGACAGGATAGTGGCCTGGAGGGCTTTGCTCTCACCAGGTAGACCAGCTGTCCCGCATGAGGACACTGATGAAGACGAAGATACCAGAGGAGGCTTGGGGTCTGATCTGGGTGCAGGACATGGGCAAGGACAGGATCAGGAAATAAAGATGAGAAAAAAGGTGTGGACTCAGACACAGAGCTCAGTCACAGAGAGGACACAACAGAGGGTGGAGAGCCTTTCCCTCCAGGAGTGGAAGTAGGTGGGAGGCCTGAAGCGGGCCAGGTGGAGACACTGAAAAGAAGGGGACTCAAAGTCAGATGGTGAGGTCCAGTTATGGGCAGGGTATTTTACAAGACCCGCCTTGGACCCCCTCAGCTCACGTCAACAGCGTGCAGACAGTGCCCTCTCACGGGGGTTCCTGGCATTTCTAATGTGTCTCTGGGGTCTGAGCTCTGACATCCCTGTTCCCTCCATCTGGAGCACTTTTCCTTCATCACCTTCATCATCTCAAAGTTCTTCAGTGCCCACGTGCAACCTTTCTTGAAGGCCTCATGTACTCAGGGACGTATCCTGGGCATGTCCAATTCATCATTCAGTGTAAAGGAGCAGGGATGGAGAATCAATGTCACCACTGCAGATCAGCTCAGGGACACCTTTGAAAACGTGTATTTATTGAAACAACAAACATGTGATGAATTTTCTCAAACTGCACAAACCCATATAACCAACACCCAGACCAAGCAACACAACATTACTGGCCACCCCTAAAAACTCCCCTCAGTCCGCACAAGGACAGCCACTCTCAACTTCAGGAATGAATCAGAGTGGACACTTGCAGACACCCCACAGCTCCCAGGACCATAGCAGCACAGCCTGTGAGCTGGAGACAGAGACGTCGGACCCGCTGGGATCCAAGGTGAGCAAGATCCCACCCCAAATCCGGCCTGGAGCGGTGTCCTCCCTTTCATTACAGTGCTCTGGCTACAAAAGCAGGTATGCAAGGCTGAGCTTCAAGAGGAGGTGAGGACAGCTGGGACTTCAGTCATGCTCGGCTGGATAAAGCCAGGGGGCTTGAGCGCGACTTTTTCTTCAGGCTTCAATTTGCTCATGACAAAGCTTACTGCAGCTGCCCCTAAGCCCGCGAGCAGATTCTACCAATCCTCTTGCATATGATTATGCATTGATTGTTTCTTGATTTAGCCCCTTGGTGTTCACATTCAAGAGGAAAAGACAAAGTTTTGCTTTTCTCCTGCCTCAAGCAAAAAGATACAGAAAGCACCCTCAAGGGCTTGTGCTTATTACCTTTGAGGCAGAGAACAACAGAGCTATTGCCTCCCAAATGTCAAGGAGCCTTGGAAGACTGTGGGCTTCTATTATGCAGCAGCCTTTGGTCCAAAGGATACTTCAGACATTCTGAAAACGAACACCAGATTGCAAGTAAACACACTGCACTCAGAGAAAGGTGCTTTGTTCTCCAGGTCAAGGCAACTCCCACCAGGCACTTTCGTCCTTCAGGGAAGGGACTGTCATGGCCACGGTCCCTACAAGCCGCTGCGTGAGTGATGAATTCCAAGGCACCTGCGAATCTCACTGCCTTTGGGCTGGGAGAGCCTCCCCAGGGACTGTGCGTGTGCATGAAAGCCAGCTCCTGTGTTTCTGAAGCTGATGCTTGTTGCCCGTGGGGAATTGGTTGAACAAAATCAGACCTGCCATAGGGCCGGGGAAGCAGAGGGCATTTGCTAGGGAAATTATGGATGGGGGAGTTTGGGAAGGTCCCTCAAGACCATATGCTTATTGTTACCACCCTAATGAGTACCCTGCATGCTCTGGAGCTATGCGGGGCATAGCACAACCCTGACCTTTACCAACAGGATCTCTATGCCATGGCAGAGCACTGTCCTGTGAGGTCCCACTGCCCGGGGGCTCACTGGGAATGTGTCAGGCACAGTGCTGGATCTTTACGTACACGTATTCTTAACCCACGCAACATTAGCAAGAGGAAGATACTACCCCGCAGTGCGGAAACTGAGGCTTGGAAAAGCCTAGAAAGAACTGCCCATCTGGGAGGGGCCTGTGCTGGATCCAAGCCAGAGCCTGAGCTCTCCACTACTTTTGGAGGTCATAACATTGGCATAGATTCTTTGTTCTTGTCCCTGAAGGACCCGCTTCTACCGGCAAGTGGCTAATTCAGACCCCAAGTCAAAATTCGCAGGGATGCCCACCTGGTCCTGTTGAAATCTCACAGGGTGGCATCACAGGTTAGGACATGGCCCAGGCCTTGCCAGTGCAGAGAGCAGCTGGCCTTTCTTCTATCTGGCCAGATTAGAGGGGAGTTCTGTTGGTTGTCTTTTTAATTGAGATAAAATTCACATAAAGTCAACCATTTAAAGAGTACAATTCAGTGGCACTTAGTACATTAGGATACTGCATGACCTTCACCTCTACATAGCTCCAAACATTCTCATTGCCCTAAAAAGAAACTTCATTCATTAGCAGTCCCCACTCATTTCATTTTCATCCAGTCCTGGGCCACCACTCACCTTCTTTCTGCCCCTGTGGATTTGCCTATTGTTGGTATTTTGTTCCAATGGAATAACACAACATGTGACCTTCCACACTGGCTTCTTTTACTTAGCATAATGTTTCCAGGGTTCATCTGCACTACAGCATGCATCCATAACTCATTCCTTTTATGGCTGAATAATATTCCACACAATCTACTTTCTTAAAAGTAAGAGACAATGTATCCTCATGGAAAGAATACTGACCCCAGAACCTGCGGAATTCTTGCCCCCATTACGGGACTCCATGCTCTACATCAGACAGAACTGGGTTCAAATATCAGTTGCCCTACTGTGTGAACTTACTGGAGATAATTAATTGGTATATAATCAGGATACATCAGATAATAACTTTACTTCCCCTCCCATTCATGAGAAATTAATGTCTGCATCTACAGATGTAAATCAGGCATTCAGCTGTACACAGTAGATGTGTGCCTGAGTTGCTCGCGTAAATTGACTTTGAAGGAATCAAATCACATTTCATATGCACTCAGTAAATGAATTCTTAGGTGGACAAAATCTATTAACTAAGGAAATCTACTCTCAATTCAAGATGCAGATGAGTGACTTGAATAAACATTTTTTTTTCCACCAGTGTCTGGCACAGTGATTGGTGCATACAGGGTGGCCAATGTGTCTGTAGAGGAGAAAAAGGAAAGCTGGGGTAATGAAGGAAGGGATCTTATACCTGATAAGCTTCAAAGGAAACTTCTCCCAAGCCCAGATTCTCAAAGGCCAGTACAGCTAGACTACAGGGAATGTGGTGGGTGACAGATACAAATCTCTTTCCAGTCAAGCCAACGAAGATGTACATTGAATGTCTGCTCCGTTCCCAGCACTGCAGGGTGAGGTTGGAAAGGGAGCAGGAGCTGTGCTGCCTGCAGTTTTACTCCCTTTGGAGAAGCAGAAGGGACAAATAGGCAATGAGAGGAGAAAGGCTCTTGTGGCTCAGGTCACAAATTCTGGCAAAAACTAGCAAGTCTAGACTTGATCAGAGACGGCCCAGCAGTGCCACAGGAAGTCACCTGGGTATAGGCCACCCATTGTGCCTCTTCCATGACTGGAATAATCAAGAAGACACTGTTGGAGACTGTTAGTCTTCGAGCATAAGGGTGTTCCTCATAGCCAGGTGGTCCTCACTTGAGCAAAAGTCGAATCTTTGTTAGAGATGATGCCAAGCCTTTCTAGGGGCCCTTGGGTTCTGAACCATGGACTTCTTGGGTCTTTTCTGTCCCCATCCAACACCCCCACCGAGCACACTGAGAAGTAGTACTTGAGACCGTTCTGGAAGATCACTGGCCTGCCTTTTGCTCAGTCATAATGCAACATTCGGTTTGGAATTCACACCAATAATAACCCACACATGTAACTCTTGCAAGAAGTGAACAGGCTCTCCTTCTATAGAATTCAGAATATAAGTACACAAAATCTTAAATAAATCAAAATATAAATAACTAAAAAATAGTGATGTGATTCAAAGCAAAAAAAAAAAAAAGTACCAGATAGAGTTTGACAAGTAAGGAAGACTTTATTCAAGGCTATCACAACTGGGGAGAGGCCAGAACTCAGTATGAGCTTAACCCAGCTGAAACAAAAGGCAGGAGGGTTTTTGGCACTGGGCTGCCCTGGTGGAAAGAAGGTGGTGGAAAGATGGTATAGGAAAGAGTTGATCAATGAGATGTGTCCAGCACGCTGACTTATTCCTGAGTGTACATGTTTTTTTCTAGGATTAGCCCATCTGTATTGGCAAACTGGAGCCCATTGAATGTAATCATTGAAGTTACATTCCTGCTCTTTCACAGAAACTGGGAGACAGAGGTGCCGTCTCCTTCTATGGTTCCCCTTCCAAGGGATGGCTCCCAAGTTCTTGGGAAAGGCATTCCTGGGTTGTAAAATTGGCAAGAGACTTCTAAAAAATATTTACATCTCAATGGGGCAGAGAAAGATTTTGCAATTATGAGCTGTCCACAGTAGATGCTCTAGAAAAACAGGCAGCTCAGGACCTCGTGGTATGAAGAGGCCCCTTAAATGTCTAGTTAAGCTGAGGGAAAGGTTAAGGCCCTCTTGATTAGGGGTTTCCAAAGCCCTGTTTCTGGCAATAAAACTCTTCTACAAAAGCACTTGCTGGATTGTATGGCATGAGTCAAAATGCTTCTTCAAAAAAGTGACTTCACCAAAATGTTTAATTTTTCCAACAATCCCCTGAAAAACTCAGAGGAGATAAAAGCTCTTCATTTCCAGATACTGATTAATGCTATGAGCTCCGGCTAAATAAAGTTGTCTAGACACCACCGCCAGTGGAGGTACTGCATATTTCAACTTTCAAAATATTTCTAAAGGTTACTGAACTGTATTAAACAGAATGAATAAATAAGCATTGCCTTTGCAGCTCAGAGTCAGGCCCTGAAAACCTCTGAGCATTGTCAGTGTCCGGCGTTTATAGTCTTTGTTTGGGATCTCTGGTCAGCAATTCCTAATTTCTGCAAATAAGACACTGTTACCTAATGATGCCACGAGAGGGTCAGCCTGGCTGGGCTTCACAGCTTTGCATACAGCTGTGGGATGGAAATGCTATTTTCTGAAGTCACGAACCGAATGGGAAGCAGCGAGAGCCGAGAGAAAAGCGGGTTGGCAAGAGGGCATGCTTTTTGTTGCTTGGACTCAGTTGCATCTCTGTATCAATCAGGCTAACTAGCTCCCATCCCAGGAGTAGCATGCAGGCAGTAAGTGGGTGGAGTCCAGCTCACAGAGATTGTGTGTGGCTCATCCCAGTGTTTTCAAAATAAGGAAACTGTATATAGATATCTGGATTTCCAGTTTCTTTGGGACAGTGACATCCTTTGATGAGCAGAAGAGCATACCTTCTGTGGGTTCCCACAATCCCCACTATCCTCTCATGTCTCCTATGCCTGACTCATTGTACAGAGTTGCTGGTTGTTTGCATAATAAGCCAACCCTAACTTAGTGGTATGAAATAATACCAGTCATTTATTATTATTATTATTATTATTATTATTATTATTTTGAGACAGAGTCGTACTCTGTCGCCCAGGCTGGAGTGCAGTGGCATGATCTCAGCTCACCGTAACCTCTGCTTCCTGGGTTCCTGGGTTCAACCCATTCTCCTGTCTCAGCCTCCGGAGTAGCTGGTATTACAGGCGTGTGCCACTACTCCTGGCTAATTTTTATATTTTTAGTAGAGACGGCATTTCACCATGTTGGCCAGGTTGGTCTCAAACTCCTGACCTTAGGTGATCCAGCTGCCTTGGCCTCCCAAAGGGCTGGGATTGCAGGCATGAGCTATGGTGCCTGGCCTATTATCATTATTATGAGTTATTTCTCACGAGTCCTGGGGGTTGGTTGGAACCAGCCAGGTGTTCCTCACCTGGGATTTCTCACATGGTCACAGTCACACAGTGGCTGGGGATGGAGGAATCTGAAGTGTCCATCATCACTGGCTTACAGGTGATGATGGACACATGTCCTCAACAGGAACCTCAGCCAAGCCTCCTTGCTGGAGCCACTGCACTTCGGATCTGCACCAGCCTGGGGTTGGAGGACAGCAGTTGGTTCCAAGGGCAACTGTCTTTAGAGAGATCCAGGAAAGCTGTATTACGTTTTCCAACCTAGCCTCAAAGGTCACTTTGGCTACATTTTATTCACAAAAGCAAAGTCCCTAGGCTAGTTCCTATTAAAAGGAAAGGCATCAGAATCAGACTCCACTGCTTGATGGAAGAAGCATAAAGAATTTGGGAGCATGTTCTAAATCCTCCCCAGTGTTACCTCTGGCCACAAAGCATTCATATTTCTCCCACATGCACAATTCGTTCATCCCATCAAGACCTCCAAAGGGCTGCTTGTTATGCTCCAGACTCAAGCTGGAGAAAAAGATGTCAACTTCTAAATAAGTTTAGGTTCTGATGAGGCTGCTCCTGGGTCACTCGAGCCCAGCTCTTGAAGCATCATTCAATCTGAAGACCCATGAATGGAAATAAACACATCACCTGCTACCCATTCACTCAACACAGGGGTGGGCAGGTGTAAAAACCACCACTGGAGACATTCCTGTTCCAAAAGAAGGAAAGACAGCCCATGAGTCACTGGTTCACATCGATCCTGAAGGCATGTGTGGCAGTTCTTGGTGCACAGCTAAGGCCAACTTCCTGGAAAAGCTTTCCATGGCTCTTGGCTCTGCCCTGGGCTCTGGAATCCACTCTCTGAACAGTCCTTCCTTCACCATGAATATGTGGTGCTTGTCTTCATCAGAATTGTTTTCTCTTCTAGCTTCTTAAGTATAGACATTTGAGAATCTAAACCCTCCTTTCATTCTTTACTGTCCCCATCTCTTTTAGTCCCTGTGGACAGTGGTTCTCTCAATAGGATTCTTTCACAACTCTGCAGGTATCTTCTAAAACTTAGTGGACTTCATGCCATTTGATGAAAGCCACACCCACATGTCTCTTCTATGCCAGGCTTCCTGGGATGCTGCTGAGGAACAAGATCCCAGAGATGGCTGGACACGCCACTCATCCACAGAGACGGTCCTGGAGACAGCTTAGATGACCTCTGTCTCTTTGAAAGGGTCTTCAGGTGCTGCTGTAAACCTTTCTGAGATTTTACAGAGGCTACCATCAAATCTGTGCTTTCTTCTTCCACCAAGCTTTACCCACAGTGCCCTGGATCGGGGCACTTTGCCTGGAGGCAGTTCCATTGTTTGAGAACAATTTGCTCTCTCAACAGGCTGGAATAAGAAAGTTTAATTTTCAGACTCACGATGTACTAACTCCTCTGTATTTAACAGACTATTCTTTAGCTCCTTAATTCCTCCCTCATTTTATCATAGGCAACTAGAAAAAGGCCAGGTGGCACCTTCAACACACTGCCTGGATGTTTTCTTAGTAAATTATCTGTTTCATCATTGCCTATTTTCCTGGGAGCAGCAGTGAGGCCAAACCTCCTGCCACCTCATATCAAAGGTCTCCTTTCTCTAGCTTCAGGCGTTTCCCTTTAACCCTCACTCACAGCTCCCTCAAGTCCTCCAGCCTCTGCTGGGAGCTCAAGACCCTTCCTGGTCCCACCTGGCCCCTAGCTCTGAAGCCAATGCTGCACGTACTTGGCTTCCCTACGCCAGCACCCCACGCTGCCCATTACCAGTTCTGTTCTAGTTACCCTTTGCTGCATGACAAACAACCACAAATGCAGTGAAGTAAAACAACAGTCGTGTGCTATGATGAGCTATCTGGCTTCAATGTCAACCTGGTCAGCCGGGCAGTTCTCACTGGGGGTTCTTCATGAGTTTGCACAGTGTCCTGGGCTGCAGTAATCTCCAGGACCTCCTCCTTTACATATCTGGTGGTTAATGCTTGGACCAGATAAAGGGAGGTCCCTCTGTTGTTTTACAAAGAAAATAATAATTTCTAGTTGTCTTGAGATAATTTGAATTGTCATGTGTTTGCCAGGGTGGTTCTCCTGAACCACCAGAGTATATCCCTTTCATTGACTTGGAATCATCCAAAGTGGATTGAATTCCTCAGTCCGTCAATAACGCAATGTGCAACCACAGACGTAACAAGGGAACCCAAGTCCTTGTGCAGATTGCTCATTAGTTTGTCATTATCATAATGAGGCTGACAGACATTGCTCAGGACCAGGACAAGGCTCCTATTCTAGGATTTTAAGATAATTGGTTCTGGGTAAGAGGTTGTGCATTCGGTGCCATAAGAACGCATTCTTAAACAACATCTAAGGGCATCTATGTCAGCTACTGTTTTAGATGCCAGGACAGAGCGCAGAAGAGAAGTCTTGCCCTCACAAAGCTTAAATGGAAAACAATGTACTTTATATGAAAGAAATGCATTTGGGTGACAACAACAACAACAAAACCAAAAGTCTACGTTTTCTCTGACTTTAAAACAAAGAGTCAAAAACAAAGAGTTGTACTTATTAGCTTGTCTGCACTGGAGTTAAGGGTGGAGTGGACACAGAAGATGGAGACAGACTCTCAGTGAGAACACCTTAGACTGCAAATCCTGGGCGCCATAATAGAATTTCACTATTAGTATGTATGGTTTATGTCCAGTCATGTCAGAGTAATTGAAATGTAAAACAAAATAAAACAAAGACCAAATGTTCTATGAGCCCAGAGACAAACATGGTATAATTTATATTACTTAGGAATCTTTATTAATATTAACATGGATTTTCTTAGGAACATTGTTTTAGTGACCTTCACATGTGGTGATGTTAGAATGTCACAAAGACAGCTTTAAATGAAAATACTTCCAAATCCCATAAAAATGATTGTCTTATTACAGTTCAAATTATGTACCATACAAAATATTCACAAGAACTGGGGTGCTTTGCAGCAGAGTGTAAAGTAAGGGCTTCACATTTCATAGCAACTACATCAGCATACACTTCCCAATGCATACTGCCACTTCACTACATAGGCATTCGATATTCAAATCTATCTTTGCCAAGCACTGGTAATATCGTATGCCTTGCATCTAACTTTTTCTGAAAAAAAAAATAATAATAATCAAGGTTTCAAGGTTGATCCTATTTTTAAGAAGAAATTAACTAGGTAAAGGCACAAAAAATAGAAATATTATCAATATCAGTATTCCTTTATACTTCTAAACAACTCTTTGCAAACACACTTACTGAGACGAGACGTTGTGGGAAAACCAGTAACTCTGACATAATGTTGAGCTGAGATATGTGTGTGTTATTATCAGTACTCTGTCCAATGCTTAGTAGGGACAGGGAAGAGGGACTCTTCATACTGCATCATCTTACTGGTCATAATATTTGTAAATGCAGTGGGCTTCTGTGTTTTTGCTTGGTGGACATTGTTCCTTCTTCTTTGTATAACAGCACTTCCATCTCCAACTGGGAACCTCGTGCACTGTTGGGCATTATTGACAGGATTATCAATCAGTGTGCAGAGTAGACCCTACTCAAGGGATGAGCCCATGATCCCAGCTAGGACTATGGACTTTCTGATCCTTGATAATCAATACAAGAAGAAAAATGGCTTAGTGATTGTGACCCCTCATTACTAAGCTCAACAAAAACATACTTTTAGTTCTATGTACATTCATATTGCTGCCTAACTCCTACTTTTCTGCAAACCACTACCTTGGGTATTGTATTAGCCCATTCCCATGCCGCTATGAAGAAATATCTGAGACTGGGTAATTTGTAAATATAAGAGGTTTAATTGACTCACAGTTCTTCAGGGCTGGGGAAGCCCCAGAAAACTTACAATCATGGCAGAAGGGAAGCAATCCTTCTTCACATGGCTGCAGCCAGAAGGGCTGAGCAAAAGGGGGGAAAGCCCCTTATAAAGCCATTGGATCTCAAGAGAACTTGCTATCACCTGAGGGTAAAATGCCCCAAGGATTAAATTACCTCCCATGACATGTGGGGATCATGGGAACTATAAGTCAAGATGAGATTTGGGTGGGGACGACAAAGCCTAACCATATCAGGTTAGACCATAAAAGTCTAACACCTTTTCAACCCAGACGATCAAAGTTACTGTGGTGGGGAGGAAGGCACTTCCATTTAGAAACAGTGATACCTTTTACCATTTTCATTGTTGAAGCCCTTTTCTATTCTCAGATAAATCAGCTGACAGGCTTATTAAGAAGGGGTGTCAGCTTTCAAAGTCAAAGGTGTATTTGGAAGGATAGAGAGGAAGACAGAAAGGAAGCACCTACCAGCAATAAGCAGTGACCTGGGTTTCCTTCGCTAGACTATGAGTTTCCTGAGAATGGGACCTACAGGATCTGCGTGTTCTGTATCTGCATATTTCATGTGCCCAGCGTAGTGCCTCACACGCAGGATTTAGACTGAGTCTAGAGATCAAGAGGCAGATTTCACAGTCACAAAATCTTATTTTTCTACCTACCAGCACTTAAGTATGAAAGTGACTTGAAATATTTAGTTCCAAAGAAATATTACATACAGAGAAATAAAGGGAAGATGATGGCAGTTTTCTCACTAAAAGACGACAGGTGAGAAGACAGTGGAAGCAACTCCAATGAGGGAAAACAAACAAAAACCAACCTGTCAACCCAGAATTCTATTCAGATCCAAAATAGGCTTCAACAATGAAGGTAAAACAAAGACTCTTTTATACGTAAAGAAGCTGAAATGATTCATCATAAGAAGAGTTAGCACAAGAACTGTTAAAGAAGGTACTTAGGCAGAAGGAAAATGATAATGGATGGAAATAGGATTTTCACAAAGAAATGCAGAGCACCTGAAGGGGTAAACATGTGAGGAAATATACACTATTTCCTTATTGTTTAAATATTTTCAAAAGATAATTAGCAACAACCTAGAATGTAACAGCAATGTGGAATGGTGTTTACAATATATGTGAAAGAAAATGTAAGATAACATTAGCACAAAAGCTAATAAAAGAGAAATGAAAATATCCTATTATAACATGCTCTCTGTGAAGAGGCATCATATTGCTTAAAGGTAGATTGTGATAAATTAATTTTATATAATATAAATGTAAAAAGCAACCATTAATGTAACAAAAGAAAGAGTTATAGGTAATAAGCCTTTAAAGGAAGTGAATTGTATCATGAAAACACATTCAATGCAAAAGAAGAAGTAGGAAGAAAAAGAACGAGACAAAAGATGAAGCAAATAGAGAACAAATGGAAGGTGGCACATTTAAGCTTCACCTTGTCGATAAGTACAACTGATATCAATGTTCTATGTATACAAATAAAAGGCAGAGAAGTCACATTTGATTTAAAAAGTAATATCCAGTATAAGTTGTCTAGAAGAAATGCACTTTACAGACAGAACTAAGTTTAATGTAAATATTGGAAAAGATACATCATGCTAACATGTTCAATAAAAAGTTGGAATATCTATATTCATGTCAAACGAAGTAGATTTTCAAGCAAAGAGTATTACCAAGGACAAAGAAGGTCATTTAATAATGATAAGGGGTTCAATTAACTAAAAAAATTTCTAAAGATTCACATTTAAATAACAAACCTTCAGAATACCTAAAGCAAACACTAAAAGTAATATATAGGAAAAAAATAGAAAAATCCACAATTGTATTCATAAATTTCAGTACCCCTCCCTCAATAATTGATAAAGTTTACAGAATATCAGTAACATTATAGAAAAGGGAACAATACTATCAACCAATATTACCTAATTGGCATTTATAGAACATTTCACCTGACTACAACAGAATACGTGTTCTTCTTAAATGCACACCGATTTACCAAGTTGGACTATAATTGAGGAATAAGACATGTTGGTATATATTTAAAAAGATTCAAATAATACAAGATATGTTCTTTGACCACAATAAAATTAAACTACAAACCAATTAAAATTAAACTACAAATCAATTACAGAAGATATCTAGAATGTTTCACATATTTGGAAATGAAATACTTCTAAAAACACTTCAAAAACACAAAAGGGTAATCATAAAGCATTTTGAACTGAATGAAAATTAAAACAACATTACCAAATTTAGATACTGCTAAAGCGGTATTTAGGGGCAAATTTATAGTACTAAACGCCTCTATTAGAAAAGATAAATGATCCAAATCAATGACTGTAGCAACACCCATTTTAAGAAACTGTAAAAAGAATTATTTAAATCCAAAGTAAACAGAAAAAGAGAACAGAAATTTTAAGAATTAGAAAAACAATAGAAAACAATAAAACCAAAACCTGATTCTTTGAGATCAATAAAATGATAAAACCATAGCCAAAATGAGCAAAAAGAAAAAAGCAAAGATGTAAATTACCAATATCAAAACTGAAAGCAGTGTTTTCACTGCAGACCCTACATATAATGAGAGAATACTATGGATAACTTTGTCAATAAATTTGGCAAATTAGGTGAAATTAGCAATTTAAAAAAGAAACATACTATAAAATCTCAATCAAGAGGAAATAAATAACCTATATAGCCATATATATTTTTAAGAAATTGAATGTGTATTTTAAAACCTTTCAACAAAGAAATTCTAGGTCCAGAGGGCTTCACTAGTGAACAGCACAAAACACTTAATCAAACCTACACAAAAATCATCCAGAAAGTCATAGAAAACACTTTCCAACCCATCCTCTGAAAGCAGCATTACTCTCATAACAAACCCAAATACATAATAAAATAAAACTACAAACCATCATCTCTTATACCAGCAGAAATTATTTTTATTTTAGGAAATCAAATGTAACATTTCATACAAAAGATAATACATCACTACTAAGTCAATTTTATCCCAAGAAAGCAAGAAAGATTTAATATTTAAAAATATATCAATGTCACATTAAACATTAACAGTCTAAAAAATGAAATCCATGTGATCTTTGATAGGTGAAGCAACATTTGACAAAACTCTAACATCCATTCTAGATAAACAGTCTAAACAAATTATGATACAAGGTATCATTGAAATCTTATAGCTAACATCATATCTAATGGTGAAAAAATGAATATGTTCCCCGTAAGACTAGGAAAAAGGCAAGTATGTGTGCTCTTACTATTGTTATACCATGTAGAAAATTCCAAGGAATCTACAAAAGTCCCCTAGAACTAGTGCATGAGTTCAGCAGGGTTGCAGAATACAAAATCAACAACAGAAACCAGTTTCATTTCCATATACATACTAAGGACAAGCAAATTTCCTACATTAAAAACACAATACCATTTACAAATGCTTCAAGTAAAATGCTTTAGGTATGGCGCTAACAAAACACACCCATGATCTATGTGCTGAAAATTACAAAATAGAATAGAAGACATCGAAGACCTAAATAATTAGAGACACATCTGTGTTCATGGATTGGAACACTCAGTGTAGCAAAGGTATGAATTCTTTCCACATGGGTATGTAGGTTTAATATAATTCCTGTCAAAATTCAAGCAAGGTTGTAGTCATAATAGACAAGCTTATTAGAAACTTCACATAGAAAGGGAAAGGCTCTAGAACACCTAAAACAAAATTGAAAAAGAAGAGTAAAGGGGGAAGAACCATTCTGCCCTGCAGTAAGTCTTCCTGTATAGCTACAGTGATAAATACAGTGTAACACTGGTGTAGGAGGAGACATACACATCAACAGAACTGACTGAGTATCCAGAAACAGACCAATACAATCATGCCCAATTGATTTTTGGCGAAGGCGTGGACGGTATTCAATGAAGGTATCATAGCATTTTCAAAAAATGGTGATGGAACAATTGGACACCCTTAACCAAAACTCTGAACCTCAACCTAAGTTAAACAATTTATTTTAAAAAACCAAAAATGAACGACATAAATGTGAAACATAAAACTATGAATCAAAAACATATATACACATAGGTGAAAATCTTGGGGATCTAGGGTTACGCAAAGCGTTTTTCCACTTTACACTAAAAGCACTTGGTGAACTTCATTGAAATGAATCATTTTGCTACACAAAAGAGGTTGTCAAGAAAATTAAAAGACAAATTAGAGAACAGGAAATATCTTTGCAAATTATATTTTAAAAAAAAGGCTCATATTTTACATGTATAAAGAATCTGTAAAACTCAATATTAAAAAAAAGATCCAATTAAAAATTGGGCAAAAGACATGAACAGACATTTCACTGAAGAGGAGACGTGGCTGTCAAATAAGCATCTGGAAAAATGTTCCACATCATTAGCCACTTAGGATATGGAAATTAAAACCACACCCAGAATTCACTACACACCTCTCAACAGGACAGAAATTTTTAAAAATAATAATTACACCAAATTCTGTGAAGCTGCAGAGAAACTAAATTGCTCCTACATTGCTCATGAAATGTAAAATGGTATAGTTATTCTAAATAATAGTTGGAAAGTTTCTTGTAAAACTAAAAATGAATTACCAAAGATCCAGCAATCATACTCTTGGGCAATTATACTAGAGAATGAACGTATGTTTATGCAGAAACTTGTACATATATCTCATAGCCTATGACAGCCAAAAGCTGAAAACTACCTAATGTCCTTCAGTGGGAAAATGGTGAAAGTAACTGCAGCACAACAAACATTGAAAACAAGCTCATCATCACTGGTCATTAGAGAAATGCAAATCAAAACCACATTGAGATACCATCTCACACCAGTTAGAACAGTGATCATTAACAAATCTGGAGACCACAGATGCCCTAGAGGATGTGGAGAAATAGGAAGACTCTTATACAGTT
>CAUYLG010006526.1:0-24716 GCA_963573385.1 Cacajao melanocephalus | reverse complement strand
GCTTTCCCTCACCTGTTTCCCCCCAACAGACCCCAGTGTGTGATGCTCCCCTCCCTGTGTCCATGTGTTCTCATTGTTCAACACCCACCTATGAGTGAGAACATGCGGTGTTTGATTTTCTGTTCTTGCATCAGTTTGCTGAGAATGATGGTTTCCAGGTTCATCTATGTCCCTACAAAGGAAACGAATTCATCGTTTTTTATGGCTGCATAGTATTCCATGGGGTATATGTGCCACATTTTCCCTGTCCAGTCTGTCATCAATGGGCATTTGGGTTGGTTCCAGGTCTTTGCTGTTGTAAACAGTGCTGCAATGAATATTCGTGTGCATGCGTCCTTATAGTAGAATGATTTGTAATCCTTTGGATATATACCCAGTAATGGGATTGCTGGCTCAAATGGAATTTCTGTTTCTAGATCCTTGGATCACCACACTTTCTTCCACAATAGTTGAACTAGTTTACACTACCACCAACAGTGTAAAAGTGTTTCTATTTCTCCACATCCTCTCCAGCATCTGTTGTCTCCAGATTTTTTAATGATCGCCATTCTGACTGGCATGAGATGGTATCTCAATGTAGTTTTGATTTGCATTTCTCTAATGACCAGTGATGATGAGCATTTTTTCATATGTTTGTTGGCCTCATGTATGTCTTATTTTGTGCTCTGTTTCTACTAAAAATACAAAATTAGCCGGTCATGGTGGTGCATTCCTGTAATTCCAGCTACTCAGGAGGCTGAGGCAGGAGAATCGCTTGAAAAAAAAAAGTCTAGTTATTGCAGGAAGCTGAATTTTACTTCAGAGGGGGAAAGCATATAAACAGCAATGTTTATTTTAGGAAGTGATTATCTCCTGCTATTTTTCACTTCTTAGTTTTTTTCTTCCTCCTTTTTAAGAGTTTTAATTGTGTCCTCTGCCAAATAGAATACATTTGGAAATTAGTGGAAATTCCTTGTATATTCCTGTAGTATGAGTGACTCCATATTGAAGAGTTTTTGATGTAGTAGTAATTCCATGTTGAAGGGTTTTTTGATTGTTGCTATATTTTTTGTAGCTTAGAGGCACAGACAACATTTGGGTGTCAGTCTCTATTCTACACATCAGGTGTTCGTGTTTCTATGCTTGCCTGAGGTTCCCAGCTTTCCACATTGGAATTGCCTGGAGGAATATAACCACCCTTGCAGCATTTTATTTTCGGTCAGAAGAATGAGCATTACTAAAACAGTTGCTGCTGTGAAGTGGGACATACTGACCTGCTTTCTGTCTTTAAAGACTCCTATCTCTGGAGTCAAAGGTCTTGCCTAAAGAGACAAAACAAGGCACTGCTTATGGTGTGAAATTGGATGAGTTAAAATTCAGTAGTTCAGAGAAAGGGAAGTTTGTTGTTTGGTTAGTCGGAAGAAGTTTCATTACATAGATAAAATTGGACTAGGTCAGGCAGGGAGTTTGGACTCTGGCTTGAAGAAAAATTCCCATTCAGTCTAGGCAGAAAGCAGTTTGATAAATAAGTAGAAGTCCAAAGAAAGACGTGATTTGGGAGCGGGCATTACAGAGCCTGACATAACACAGGTGGTCTGAATTACAGAACAGTGAAATAGGGCTGCTTGTTAGATGTCTGTGTTCTGGTCTGGGAGGCCAGTGGATTCCTAAATGGTAGAATGTCTTGATAAAAGCATCATGTTCTAGGGTGATTATTCTGGTGGTGATTAGAGATGAGTAGACCAGAAGGAAGAGAAATCAAAAGGTCAATATTTTAGAAGGCCCAGGATTATGGATAGTAACAAGTTTGAGGGACTTATAGGGCTTTACACGAGGCTTCCTGATATTCTAGGGGACCTTGTTTTCCCTTCAGAAGAGGAACCTTGGTGGATGAATTTAAGAGGCATGTAATAGTCAAATGTGTTTCTGATTTCCCAATATGAGAGTTCCTGTTTTCCCACCTTCAGTAGTGGCTGGGGCCTTTATCATTGCTTTTCAAAACCATGTTTGTGCCTTACTGCTGAAGTCCATTTTCAGGCACTTGCCCTATGAGGTCTCCTCTGACCTGCAGGCAAGATTAATGACTTCTCCTTGGTGCTTCCATAACCCTTTCAGGTATCTGTCACGGCAACTTGTCACACGTGACTGGTCAGTCTCCTCTGTTCTGTAGGAGTTTTGTGAGGTCTGGATATATGTCTTGATCCACTTTGAGTCCTTACTACATAGTAAAGTGCCTGAAATATCGGAGCATCTTAGGAAATGCTTGCTGAACAATTGCATCATTATCTTTGTCAGTCATTATTTATATGCCTGCTGTACACCAACCACTCTCCCAAGTTTTAGAGACACAACGAGATCCAGACCATCTCTATTGTCGACATAAGATATGACAACCAAAGGGGTTTTTGTTATAGATTACCTTTTCAGTTAAATGAGAACATATTTGAGTTGGCCAGATTTTAAAAGGAGAAAGAAGTTTTACATAGTTTATTCAAGTTTGCACTAAAGAAAATTGTACTAACTTTTCAAAATGAGGCAAGCATAAAAAGAAAAGAAAAAATTCAATATAAAACAATATGCTTTTAATTTTAAGATGAAAAATATCAGCATAATAGCAGTAGCATTCAAAATGATATAAATATGATTTAGTTCTTAGGTTGCTCATTTCTGATTTCCCTCTTAGCTTTGAAATTTTATCGTCCTATTCATTGATAGTATAAATTGCAAATATAATAGGAAAACCTTTTTATCAGAAAATGTATAATTAAACCAGTATAGTGGCTCATACCTGTAATCCTAGCACATTGGGAGGCTGAGGCAGGAGGATTGCCTAAACTGAGGAGTTTGAGACCAGCCTGGGCAACATAGTGAGACCCCAATTCTACAAAAAATAAATTTAAGAAATTAGCTGGTCATTGTGTTGCACGCATGTAGTCCCAGGTACCTGGGTGGCTGATGTGGGAGGATTACTTGAGTCTGGGAGAGATGGAGGCAGCAGTAAGCCGTGATCATACCACTCACTACATTCCAGCCTGGCCTATATAGAGATACCCTGTCTCAAAAAAAAAAAAAAGGATAATTAAGAATATAAATTCATAGCTGATTAGCCACATTAGTAAATTATTTTTATGAATATGTTCTTTGAAGTTAAATTTCTGTGTGGTAATTATGCATCTAGTGGTTTGCTTTTTACTAGTGTGTTTACTTTTAAAAACATTTTTGTTTTTAAATATAGTAAAAAATACATAACATACAATTTACCACCTGAACCATTTTTAAGTATAAAGTGGTATTAAGTATGTTAACATTGTTGTACAATAGATCTTCAGAAACTTTTTATGTTGCAAAATGGAAACTCTATACCCATTTATAACTCCTCAGTTCTCCCTCCAGCCCCTGAAGCCACCATTCTACTTTCTGCTTCTATGAATTTGACTTCTAGATACCTCATATAAGGGGAATCATACAGTATTTGTCTTTCTGTGACTGCGTTATTTACTTCAGCATAATGTCCTCAAGGTTCATGCCTTCCTTTTTAAGGCTGAATGATATTCCACTGTATTTATACACCACATTTTGTTTATCCATTCATCTGTCTATGGGTGCTTGGGTTGCTTTCACCTTTTGGCTACTGTGTGTAATGCTCCTTATGAACATGCATGTGCAAATATCTCCTTGAAGTCCTCATTTTCAATTGTTTTGAATGTTTACCCAGAAATGGGATTCCTGGACCATGTGGTGATTCTATTTTTAATTTTCTGAGGAACCACCATACTGGTTCCATAGGGCTGCACCATTTTATAGTCCCACCAACAGTGCACAAGGGTTCCAATTTTTCCATATTCTCATCAACATGTGTTATTTTCTTTCTTTCTTTCTTTCTTTTTAAATAGTAGACATCCTAAAGGTGTATAAGGTGATATCTCACTGTGGTTTTTTACTAATTCTTGATATAGTATGGAATATAGTCATAGAAAATATTTCTATTGTCTCTGAATTAGTGAAATTATGTTTAATGTAGTATAAAACAATTTATTTTACAGTTCATTGTAAGGTAAAGCAGATCCTTATTCAGTCTTGTTCTGAGATTTTGTGTTTTTAAAGACGTGTTTTGGGTTGCTTATTTTCTAAATTCCTTCCATTTATGTTAAATCTCCTTCACCATACAACTTCTCAAATGTCGGAAGACTTGATTTGCAATGATTTTATGGTTTTGTCAGCTCTGCTTTTTACATACCGACTTCTTTAGCACTGTGTGGAATTGTTCTGCTTCATCCAGCATTTTAAGCTTTGGATTGTCACGTGCCTGTTAAAAAGTACAGAAAAATATAGGGATATATTAAAAGTTATTTTCAAAAGAGACAGAAAGAATGAAGAAATGGAGTATAACCCAATAATTTGTACTGGATCAGCAAAGGTAAATTTGGGGTCATGGATAGATGAATGAAAGGTTTTTTTAAGATGTGTATAATAGAGGAAAACAATTTTAAGACTTGACAGCAAGTATCAAATAGAAAATGCCTACACTGAGAAGTCCATCCAGCTACCTTCTACCATTAAGCCGTTGTCTTCATTCATTTGTGCAGCTATAACAGAATACCACAGACTAGGTAATTTATAAAAAACAGAATTTGTTTCCCCACAGTTTTGGAGGCTTGGAAGTCCCAGATCAGGTTGCCAGCATCTGGTGTCTGGTAAGGGCCTTCTTGATGCTCCTTCACATGGGGGAAGGAGAAGGGTAAGAGAAAGATAAGCTCTTTGTTCTCACATGGTAGAAGAGAGAGAACCCACTCCCATAATGCCTTTTTATAGTGCATTAATCCATAGATGAGGGTGGAGCCTCACGACCTAAACACCTCCCATTAGGCCCCACCTTCCAACACTTTTGCGCTGGGAATGATTAAGTATCCAATGTATGAGTTTGAGAGGGAATAAAAACAATCAAACCATAGCAGCCATCAGGTGGAGCGTCACACCTTTTCTCTGTGAAAATTTCTAGCAGAAACACCATTGGCTAGAAATGTGGAACTCTTACCTTAGAGTAATTTTAGGGAAAGTAGAATTTACCTCCCCCCCCCCCCCTTCTAAGAGAATGAAAGAAGAGGTTCTGTTACCTGGTTCTCCCACTGATGTACTGTAGGGGCAGCTGCAACTGGCTTTTGTCTGGCATGGCTTTGTGACTGATGAAAAAAGAGCAAGTGAAACTTTTATCCAGTTATTTGGGCAGTAAGGCAGGAGTGGGATCAGGCGACTGTCAGCAAAGCTGATGTGCATCTCTTTTGCGCAAGAGATTCTCTTATAACTCAAGCAAAATATTTTTTTTTCCTTTTTTTAGAATCAGGATCTCACTCTGTCATCCATGCTGGACTGCAGTGGTGCAGTTGTAGCCTCAAACTCCTGGGCTCAAAGGATCTTCCCACCTCAGCCTCTGAGTAGCTGGGACTACAGGTGTGTGCCACCACACCTAATTTTTTAAAAAATGTTTTTGTTGAGGCAATGTCTCACTAAGTTGCCTAGGCTGGTCTCAAACTCCAGGTTTACGCGATCTTCCCACCTCAACCTCCCAGGTTGCTGGGATTACAGACCAATTTTTTTTTCTTTCTGAATCACAGTGTAAGATCTTGGCTTGATATTTGACTAGTGGACTTTTTGTTGATCCATTTAAATACATCTTAGAATGAGCAGCTGAAACACTCCATAAACCCAAAGCCTTAGATCAGAACAACTGCTTTATATGTTCTCCTTCACAGAGCACCAGCCTCCCTATATCATCGCAGTGTTGCCTCGGTATGTGGAGATCCGAACATTTGAACCGAGGCTTCTGGTCCAAAGCATTGAATTGCAAAGGCCTCGTTTCATTACCTCAGGAGGGTAAGGAATTTCTTTCTTTACCGTGGCTGCATATTTTCCCAAAGTTGTAAAGTCACATGTGTCATCACAAAGCCTGTGATCTTTTGCTAATATTTTTACTCTTACCTCCAGATCAAACATTATCTATGTGGCCAGCAACCATTTTGTTTGGAGACTCATCCCTGTCCCCATGGCAACCCAAATCCAACAGCTTCTCCAGGACAAGCAATTTGAATTGGCTCTGCAGCTCGCAGTAAGTCTTGTTCCTGACTAGTCTGCCTTCCTTATTGTTGTTGAAAGTAGATGATTTGAGTTTCAGGGTTCATATTTATTTTGGATTAGTAGAATAAGGACATAGCTGAAAGTCAGGGGCCTTGCATACCGGGTCTGACTCCACCATAAAATATCTGTGTAACTCTAAGTGATTTTACTTTTTCACTTTATCTGTCAAATGTAGAATGAATGTCAATTATAGTAATAGTACCTTGTAGAATTAATGTGAGAGGCTGGGAGTGGTGGCTTATGCCTATAATCCCAGCACTTTGGGAGGCCAAGGCAGGCGGATCACCTGAGGTCAGGAGTTCAAAACCAGCTTGGTCAACATGGCCAAACACTGTCTCTATTAAAACTACAAAAATTAGCTGGGTGTAATGGCAGGCACCTGTAATCCCAGCTACTTGGGAAGCTGAGACAGGAGAATTGCTTGAACCTGGGAGGTGGAGGTTGCAGTGAGCCAAGATCATGCCACTGTACTCTAGCTCGGGTGACATAGCGAGACTCCATCTCAAAAAAAAAAAAAAGAATAGGAGAATAAAATAATGTAATATATATTGTATGGTCTTGAAAAATTAAACATAATGAAGACATTAAAGTAACTGTCATAAATGTGCTGTTACAGTCAGGTTGAATGCAACGACTAGAGGATCCCTCAAAATTCCTTTCAACAGTAGACTCCTGTGTTTGGATAAGTAGGCTTTCTTTTGATATTCTGAAACTACTTCCAGTTATTGTATTCAGCCAGGCTGCAGTCTTATATTTATGATGCTTACTCTAATGTATGCAAGGGATCTTGTTCACAGCAAAACAGTGACCACATCTTGTTCCAAAGATGCTCTCATTTTGAAGAGTGTCTTGTTCTTTTAAACATCCTCAGTGATGATTATTGTCATCTGTAGGGGTTGGATTTGCTTTTAGGAAACAACCAAAAGTCATTCTGAGCCTAACCTAGTTCTTAAGCCAGATATTGCTACTTTATGTATTTTTGTGTTTTTTGAGTTTTTTTTGTTTTTGGTTTTTTTTTTAAAAAAGGGTCTCTGTCACCCAGGCTGGAGTGCAGTGATGCAGTTGTGGCTCACTGCAGCATCAACCTCCTGGTCTCAAGTGATCAGCATCTCAGCCTCCTGTGTTGTTGGGACCACAAGCATATACCACCACACCCAGCTGATTTTTTTATTTTTTGTAGAAATTGGGTCTCACTTCATTTCCCAGGCTAGCCTTGAACTCCTGAGCTCCAGTTATCCTCCCGTCTCAGCCTCCCAAAGTGCTGGGATTATAGATGTGAGCCACTATGCCCAGCCTCAGATAGTGATACTTTAAAGTAGAGATTTTTATGAAGATAATAGTAATGAAACTGAATTTCTAGAGTGTCTTGTAAACTATTTCTGAAAGGAAAGCAATTGTTTAGAATGCAGATACTTCTAGTTACCTATGGTGGCTACTTGTGAAGAACATTTACTTTGGATATATATGTTCTGGACTTAAAATAAAAATCCAGTCTTAATAGACATAGTTAATATTTCATAAAGATGATTGCTTTCTTGGAGCACTGAATTTCAGCATCGTACTGTTTTTTTTCCTAGTCATGCATTGTCCTGTATTATTTTATTTTCATTTTAAAAAATAATACAATGAATACCCATGTACTTACCATCCTATCCAAGAACCGTATCTTGTCTAACTTGTTATAATCCTTCCAGTCACATCCCTCTGCCTCTCCTCCAGATGTAATCATTATCCTAAATTTTGTATTTATCATGACCTTACTCTTACATATATATTTAATATATAAATATATGTTTAATATATACATAGTTTAATATGTATTTAAAATATGTAATAAAGTCCTAGGATCAAGGGGAAAAAAAGAAAAATATATAATATTTAATGATTAAACATATGTTTAATTTTTTACATGTATTTAATATATAGAAGTAATATATTTAGTTTTTCAACTTTATAAAAAGATTATGCGGTATGAAACTCCTTAGTCTATTTCTCTCAGCAGGAAGGTCTCAGAGTCTTTTCAGTGATCTTCCTAGTGCAGGCTGTTTAATCCCAGGTAAAGAAAATGGAAGTGGATTCCCATTTTTTCTTCTCTTTTCTAGGTTCATACTTATTTTGTGCTCTGCCCTTTTTATGACCAAAAAAGGTTGATTGACATCATCTTAGTTGGGGAGGAACCTATCTCTTTTTTTTTTTTTTGAGACAGTCTCACTCTGTCACCCAGGCTGGAGTGCAGTGGCGTGATCTTGGCTCACTGCAACCTCCGCCTCCCAGGTTCAAGTGATCTTCCTGCCTCAGCCTCCCAAGTAGGTGGGACTACAGGTGCATGCCATCACAGTCAGCTAATTTTTTATTTTTAGTAGACGGGGTTAACCATGTTGGCCAGGCTGGTCTTGAACTCCTCACCTCAGGTCATCCGCCTGCCTCAGCCTCCCAAAGTGCTGGGATTACAGGTGTGAACCACTGCAGCCGGCCGTAACCTTTTATTTAAATAGAAAAGCAAACGTACATGGAACTTTCAGAGGGAAATTACATACTAAACTTTAGCACTGGTAAGTCCTGGAGTCAAGTGTCAGAGAGGGACAGTTCACTTTGGGCTGGAAAAGGCAGCCTAAGGTTCGACACTTGGGTTGACCCTTTAAGAATATGCTAGATTAGGATCAAGAGCAGGAAATGGAGCATTACAGATGGAGAGGAAGTGAAGGAAGTGAAAAATGTGGCCTATGTCTATCAGATTTGGAGCCTGTCCTAATTGGAGAAGGTGTGGCCTAAGTGTTTGGGACTCAGCTAGGTGAGGAGGCTGGCACCAGGTTTTGGAAGCCTTTGAAGCACCGAGCAGGAGAGCTGAGACCAGGGACAGCCACATGTTGATGGCTTGGACTAGGGTGGCGGCAATAGGAAAAGAAAAGGAGGAGGGAAATTGAAGACATTTTGAAAGAAAAACTAGATTTTGTAAAGATTGGGTAAAGAGGTATAAGGGGAAAATAGATTATGAGGAAGAAACAAAGCTGATAGCAGCTCCATTTATTTAGCTTTTACTGAGAATAGACCTTTCCCAACTTTGCCAGCTATGCCCGATGTCTTTCATTCTTTGAGGACACTGTGCTCCCTCTGCCATCTTAGGGCTTTGCACATGTGCTGTCTCCCTTGCCAGGGACTACATGCTCCTCTTCCCCTCCCTGTCACCTGACCAGCCGTGCTTAGCTAACTCCAACTCATCCTTTTTTTTTTTGAAACGGAGTTGCAGTCTTTTTCACCCATGCTGGAATGGAGTGGCGTAATCTCAGCTCACTGCAACCTCCGCCTCCCAGGTTCCAGCGATTCTCCTTCCTTGGCCTCTTAAGTAGCTGGGATTACATACAGGCTTGTGCCACCACGCCTCGCTAATTTTTGTATTTTTAGTAGAGAGGGTTTCACCATGTTGGCCAGGCTGGTCTCGATCTCCTGACCTCATGTGATCTGCTCGCATCGGTCTCCCAAAGTGCTGAAATTACAGGCGTGAGCCACCGTGCCCAATCCAGCTCATCCTTTATGTCTCGATTTAGGTCCCTCTTGGAATCCATCCTGGACTTCCCAACTCAGACTGGATTGGGGACCCATCCCACATGATTTTTTGTTTTTAAACTCTAGACTTTATTTAGATTTGGCCAGTTTTTGTATTATTGTCCTTTTTTCTGTTCCAGAATCAAATCCAGAAATCAGGTTGCATTTCATTGTCATGTGTCCTTAGTGTCCTCTGGTCTGTGACATTTTATCTTTTCTTGTTTTTCATGACCATGACAATTTTCAGGATTACCAGTTAGGCATCTCGTAGAAACCCTATTGTATTTTAATTGCATAGTTACTTAGCAGTCTTACAGGTAGACTGTAAAGGCAGTGTGCAAAGTGAATACCATATGGCTGTCCTGTACACTTTGGTGTCTGTAGCTCCTAGCTACTTCTCTAACATCAAGAACATACTGAATAAATATTTGTTGAATGTGGGACCTCTTACCTATTCTACTGTGTTAATAGGAAATGAAAGATGATTCCGACAGTGAAAAGCAGCAACAAATTCATCACATCAAGAACTTGTATGCCTTCAACCTCTTCTGCCAGAAGCGTTTTGATGAGTCCATGCAGGTCTTTGCTAAACTTGGCACAGGTAACAAGTGGTGAGGCCTCAGTATAAGGAACTAATGGAAGAGGGGAGCCTGAAAAGTATGGGGAGAAATGATACCAGATTTCTGAGAATGGAGAAAGTTTGGGCTCAGCTAAATTGATCCTCATACCTAGCAGGATCCTGTGGGGTGGCCACAGTGGTTACGTATCTGTACTCCCAATCCTGTGAATTTGGTCTTCTCAATAAATGTGGACTCCCAGTTTTCCAGTATGATATGCCCTTGCCATTAGAGGAAGGTAACAGAAAGTCATTCAGTTCAACAAATGGGTATTTGATCAGCTAGTGTTTATTGAACACTGTTCTAGACCAAAGTCTTTGGATTAAACTGTTGATTATTTTTGAGAGCCAACACAGGGCAGTGCCATGAAGCCCTTCCTTTTCTTAGTGTCCTGAAACCTCTATACAGGAGTGTAGTGGCAAGGAGCAGGTACCCTGGAGTCTGCCTGAGGTCTGGCAGAATTACTCTCTGTGTTTTTGCTTTCTCCTCTGCAAAAAAGGAATGATCATACTACTGCTTACCTTAGAGTGTTGCTGTAAGGATTCTATGAAGTGCTTCAAACAGCGTGTGGCACTTAACAAGTGTCCTGTAAGTGTTTGATGTTGTTAGTATTGAATTTCATTTCTGTATATTCCATTTTTGCTAATCTATATGTACTTGGTTTGACTCTATTATCATACTAGTATCTCCTCTTTTCTCCTCTTCATTGCTTTGCCTTTTTTCCACCATTCCTCAACCTTGGCCAGTAATGAACTGTGGTAACTCCCTGTATCAGTTAAGATTCTTGGTTGTGAGCAATGGATACCAACTCTGGATCGTTCAAGTAGAATCTGGATAAATTAAGCAGGGTTTATTGCAATATTAGGGTAATGACAGTTAGAAGAACCCATAAAATTGATGGGAGATTAGGCTGGGGAACAGATGGAAATGAAGAGAGCTTCGGAGGCCCTCCCAGCTGGAAAGAGGAAGCCAGACAGTGATCAGTTTATAGCCAGGACAGGCTGGGCCATCCTGCACTGGCATAGCCACCTCCTTAGCCATTGCCCCTGCCACTTCTCCTGTTATTGCGTCCTTGATAAAAATTGCCCCCTACTAGTATATTAGCTATCTAATGCTATGTAACAAATCTCCCCAAAACTGTATGGCTTAAATTCACAATAAAATAATCACCTGTCTCTGTTAGTACTTTGTTGGTCAGGAATTTGGGAAGGGGTCAGCTGCACTGTCCTTGCTTCAGGTCTCTCAGGCAGTTGCAGTTTTATGTCAACTGGGCTACTGTCATTTGAAGTCTGGACCAGGCTAAAAGATCCACTTCTAATCTGGCTCACTCATATGGCTGACAAGGTGGTGCTGGCTGGAGCTGGGGGTCTCAGTTCTTGTCCAAGTGGGTCTCCAGAGCTGCTTGAGTGTCCTCATGCATAACAGCTGGCTCTTTCTGGAAAGAGTGTCCAAGAGACCTAGGCAGAAGCCTCAGTGCTTTTTGTGAGTCTCACTCCTGCTATATTCTGTTGGTTTACAAGGGTCCTGCCAGGTTCGAGGCAAGGAAGTTCAGACTTTGCCTCTTTTTTTTTTTTTTCCCGGACTCTTGGTCTGTCACCCAGGCTGGAGTGCAGTGGTACAATCTTGGCTCACTGCAACCTCCACCTCTTGGGTTCATGAGATTCTCCTGCCTCAGCCTACCAAGTAGCTGGGATTACAGGTGCGTACCACCACACCTGGCTTATTATTATTATTATTTTAATGTATTTATTTTACTTTAGGTGGATACTGTATCTGGCATTTCTCCCCATGTTATCCCTCCCCACCTTCCCTCCCTCCCCACCCCCCGCTGTCTCTCCCCTAACACCCCCCAACTGCCCCCAGTGTGGGAAGCTCCTCTCCTTGAGTCCACATGCTCTCGATGTTCAACAGCCACCTATGAGTGAGAACATACGGTGTTTGGCCTTCTGTTCTTATGTCAGTTTGCTGATAATGGTGGTTTCCAGATTCATCCAAGTCCCTACAAAGGACACGAACTCATCGTTTTTTATGGCTGCATAGTATTCCATGGTGTATATGTACCACATTTTCTTTGTCCAGTCTATCGTTGATGGGCATTTGGGTTGGTTCCAGGTCTTTGCTATTGTACACAGGGCTGCAATGAACATACGTGTGCATGTGTCTTTAGAGCAGAACGATTTATAGTTCTTTGGGTATATACCCAGTAATGGGATTGCTGGGTCAAATGGAATTTCTATTTCTAGATCCTTGAGAAATTGCCACACTGTCTTCCACATTGGTTGAACTAATTTATACTCCCACCAACTGTGTAAGAGTTTTCCTATTTCTCCACATCCTCTCCAGCATCTGTTGTCTCCAGATTTTTTAATGATTGCCATTCTAACTGGCGTGAGATGATACCTCAGTGTGGTTTTGATTTGCATTTCTCTAATGACCAATGATCATGAGCATTTTTTCATATGTTTGTCAGCCTCATATATGTCTTCTTTTGAAGAGTATCTGTTCATATCCTTTGCCTACTTTTGAATGGGGTTTTTTTTTTCTTATGTATCTGTTTTAGTTCTTTGTAGATTCTGGATATTAGCCCTTTGTCTGATGGGTAGATTGCAAAAATTTTTTCCCATTCTGTTGGTTGCCGATTCGGTCTAATGATGGTTTCTTTTGCTGAACAGAAGCTCTGGAGTTTAATTAGATCCCATTTGTCTATCTTGGCTTTTATTGCCATTACTTTTGGTGTTTTAGTCATGAAGTCCTTGCCTATGCCTATGTCCTGGATGGTTTTCCCTACATTTTCTTCTAGTGTTTTTATGGTGTTAGGTTTTATGTTTAAATCTGTGATCCATCTGGAGTTAATTTTAGTGAAAGGTGGCAGGTAGGGGTCCAGTTTCTGCTTTCTGCACGTTGCTAGCCAGTTTTCCCAACAGCATTTATTAAACATGGAGTCCTTTCCCCATTGCTTATTTTTGCCAGGTTTGTCAAAGATCAGATGGTTGTAGATGTGTGGTGTTTCTTCTGGGGTCTCTGTTCTGTTCCATTGGTCTATGTCTCTGTTTTGGTACCAGTATCATGCTGTTTTGATTACTGTAGCCTTGTATTATAGTTTGAAGTCCAGCAGTGTGATGCCTCCTGCTTTGTTCTTTTTGCTTAGAATTGTCTTGGCTATGCGGGGTCTTTTGTGATTCCATGTGAAGTTTAAAATGGTTTTTTATAGTTCTATGAAGAAAGTCATTGGTAGCTTGATGGGGATAGCATTGAATCTATAGATTACTTTGGGCAGTGTGGCCATTTTCACGATATTGATTCTTCCTAACCATGAGCATGGAATGTTTCTCCATCTGTTTGTGTCCTCTCTTATTTCATTGAGCAGTGGTTTGTGGTTCTCCTTGAAGATGTCCTTTACATCCTTTGTTAGTTGTATTCCTAGGTATTTTATTCTCTTTGTAGCAATTGTGAATGGCAGTTCCCTCTTGATTTGGCTCTCTGTTTTTCTGTTATTGGTTTATAGGAATGCTTGTGATTTCTGCACATTGATTTTGTATCCTGAGACTTTGTTGAAGTTGCTCATCAGTTTAAGGAGATTTTGGGCTGAGACGATGGGGTCTTCTAGATATACAATCATGTCATCTGCAAATAGAGACAGTTTGACTTCCTCCTTTCCTAATTGAATACCTGTATTTCTTTTTCTTGCCTAATTGCTCTGGCTAGAACTTCCAATACTGTGTTGAATAGGAGTGGTGAGAGAAGGCATCCTTGTCTAGTGCCTGATTTCAAAGGGATTTCTTCCAGCTTTTGCCCGTTCAGTATGATATTGGCTGTAGGTTTGTCATATATAGCTTTTATCATTTTATGATACATTCTGTCGATACCTAGTTTATTGAGAGTTTTTAGCATGAAAGGCTGTTGAATTTTGTCAAGGCCTTCTCTGCATCTATTGAGATAATCATGTGGTTTTTGTCTTTGGTTCTGTTGATGCGATGGATTACATTTATGGATTTGTGTATGTTGAACCAGCCTTGCATCCCCAGGATGAAGCCTTCTTGGTCGTGATGAAGCTTCTTGATGTGCTGTTGCAATATGTTTGCCAGTATTTTATTGAAGATTTTTGTGTCGATGTTCATCGTGGATATTGCCCTGAAGTTTTTTTAGTTGAGTCTCTGCCTGGTTTTGGTATCAGGATGATGTTGGTCTCATAAAATGAGTTAGGGAGGATTCCCTCCTTTTGTATTGTTTTATACAGTTTCAGAAGGAATGGAACCAGCTCCTCTTTGTATATCTGGTAGAATTCGGCTGTGAACCCATCTGGACCTGGACTTTTTTTGGTTGGTAGGCTATTGATTGCTGCCTCTACTTCAGCCCTTGTTATTGGTCTATTCAGGGTTTCAACTTCCTCCTGGTTTCGTCTTGGTAGAGTACAAGTGTCTAGGAATTTATCCCTTTCTTCCTGGTTTACTGGTTTATGTGCATAGAGTTGTTTGTAGTAATCTCTGATTGTAGTTTGTATTTCTGTGGAATCAGTGGTGATATCCCCTTTATCGTTTTTTATTGCATCTATTTGATTCTTCTCCCTTTTTTTTTTTTTTTACTCTGGCAGCTTTTAAGTTTATTTCCTTTGTCCTAACTTTGGATAACCTTATGACTTTGTGCCTAGGTGAAGATCTTTCTGTGATGAATTTTCCAGGCGTTTTTGTGCTTCTTGTTTTTGGATGTCTAGGTCTCTAGCAAGGCTGGGGAAGTTTTCTCCAATTATTCCCCCCAGTATGTTTTCCAAGCTTTCAAATTTATCTTCTTTCTCAGGAACACTGATTATTATCATGTTTGGTCATTTAACATAATCCCAGACTTCTTGGAGGCTTTGTTCATATTTTCTTACTCTTTTTTCTTTTTCAATGGATTGGGTTAATTAGAAGACCTTGTCTTTGAGTTCTGAATTTATTTCTTCTACTTGTTCCATTCTATTGCGGAGCCTTCCCAGAGTATTTCACATTTCTAAAAGTGTGTCCAAAGTTTCCTCAATTATTTTTTTGAGATGGAGTCTTGCTCCGTTGCCCAGGCTGGAGTGCAGTGGCAGTATCTTGACTCCCTACAACCTTCGCCTCCTGGATTCAAGTGATTTTCCTGGCTCAGCCTCCCAAGCAGCTGGGATTACAGGTACCCATCACTATGCCTGGCTAATTTCTGCATTTTTTTAAACAGAGTCAGGGTTTCACTGTGTTGGCCAAGTTGGTCTCGAATTCCTGACCTCAGGTGTGCCTCCCAAAGTGCTGGAGTTACAGGCCTGAGTCACTGTGCCCAGCCAGTTTCCTGAAAATTTTTTAAATTGTTTTTTCTTTATGCTATCTATTTCCTTGAATATTTCTCCCTTCACTTCTTGTATCATTTTTTGGATTTCCTTGGATTGGGCTTCGCCTTTCTCTCATCCCTCCATTATTAGCTTAATTCACATGGAGACTTCTGGTATATGATATCAAGGAAATTAGGTTGAAGTATTTTAAAAAGAGGGCAAACATCCTCTGCAGTAACTTTCTTATTTCCAGGGATTAGTATACATAATAATTATCTGAGAAATGCAGGGCAAATAATTACAGAATCTTCAGGATCCTAATACTATTAATAACATAATTGTAGCAGAGAATGGCCACGGTCTTTCACTATATGTTCTCTCCCTTTTTCTTTTATGATAGACCTTTCAAATTTCAGCTGGTCACATGGACACCCAGAATAAAGAGCATAATTACTTGCCTTCCTTGCAGCTAGTTGTGGCCATCTATATTTGGTCAATAGTATGTAAGCAGGAGTGATGTATGCAACTGTTTTTGTTCTTCCCCTTTCCTTCTGGGTCCTTGTGTGTGAATATGACCCTCAAGTTCTGGCAAAGCCACCAGAAGGAGCCTCAGGCTTTGACATTGCATTACTTCTCAATTGCCGTTGCTCAGATACAGAAAAGGAAACTAAACTTCCGTCTTGTCACTAGTATTTTGAATTTTGTTTTAGTAGCTAATGCAATAGAACTAACACAATAATCAATATGGTACTAGAGTAGAGGGTGAATATAATGGAAACATTTTCAGATTTTAAAATGCATTTACCCTCATTGTTGCTGGTAGATTTCACTAATTTATGAAAGAGAATCATTTCATTATGTGCAGTTTTCCAGTGTAAATGTCTGTTTTCTGTCAAGGTAAACAGGTTTGATAATAGATTATGTACAGACATTTTTTTTTACAGTTTAAAAAGTCACTTTTGCATTTGTTATTTTAATCTTTGTACAAGTTCAATGAGATCTTATTATTTCTTTCATTTTATACATGAGAAATCTGAGATTGAGTAACTAACTAAGGACACATGTTGCCAGTAAGTGGTGGGGTGGGTCTGGAACCCAAATTCAGAGATGAAAACCCACTAATGAATCCAGCATGTGATTACATTTCTGTTTTTTATAGGCAAATGTATGATTGTGAGTAACAGCTGTTATTATTTGGTGGAAAACTAGAAAACTTTCTAATGTGGCTTCTATCCCAATAGTTAGTATTCCTGAAAAGTTTCCTTGGATCACTAGTGACTACCTTAAAAAAGGATTCTGTCAGTAGTTCAGAAAGTGCTGCAAATTCTTCTTGTCCTGAAGTTTCACATTTGTATATTAAAGATCTTGAGAAATCCCATTGTAAAGAGGCCTATTTAACTTAAACTCTGCCTTCTTCAAACTTATTCACTGCAGAACCACCTTTTATGTACATATTAAAGCAGAACACCCTTTAGTAAGTCCTGCCTTACTACAAGACAGTTCTTTTCTGCTAGAGACATATATAATAGTGGTCTGAAATTTGAAGACATTTTATATAGAATAATTTAATGAGTTTCTAGCCATATGCACACAGTCCTAGACCCACAAAGCTGCTCAGGGATTTGAGGTATGTGGGAAGCAGACAGCTCATTCATTCTTGCACGTTTTTGGTCCCCAATTCTTGGAAAGTTCTTTTTATGGATTTGGCAATACCAGCTTTTCCTCAGGGAAAGTGTGTCTGCTATAGATCCCATTCTGTATTACTAATTTTTAAGAGTTCTCTGACTCAGGATAAGGCAAATGTATTTTAAGTTGCTTGATGGGAAAATTTTATAATTATATGTATACCACATAAGGCCATGGGACAGGATACTATAGTGGTGATGAGAAAATAAAAGATACTATTAAAAAATTCCCAGTTTCCTCTGTGGAAAAAACTAAAAGGAGACTGATAATTCTTTTCAAGATTTTCCAAACTGAGAAATGCTTATAGACTTTAGATTTTTAGCTTTGATATATTATGTACATATTAGATTCTTTGTGACCAAAGAGCATGGAGTTTCCATATTTTAATGTTAGAGGACATTGAAGCCAACCTGGATGATTAAAAAACCTGATATTACTGTTTTAATTATTTTATTGCTATCCTTTGCTGTAATGGGACATACGTGGCAATGTCCACGTTTATTAGGGCTGGTGACAGGACTGTGAAATATTTCTTAGGAAGCTTCAAGTTCATAAAAATAGTCCTGATTTAGAATAGGATGACTTAGGGTTTAATAACTATCGGAATACCCAAGAGAACAGCTATTTTAAGAATATAATTCTCTGCAAAATAATTTATATGTTTAATGTAATTTAATCTTCACAGACTTTTTCGTCAGGGTTCACATCATTTCTAAAATCATCTGGAAGAACAAACAGATGAGAATGTCCAAAAACATTTTGAGAGAGAAAAATTTTGTGTGAAATTGAACTTTCACTTGCAAATATTAAAACATATTATAAAACTTCAGTTATTAATGTACCATAATAGTGACAAAAGAATAAATCACAAATGTAGAATAGAAAGGCAAGAAATAGACTCTTAAAAAAATATAGAAATTTATACTAAGCTAAAGGTGGCATTTTAACTTGATGAATGGAAAGATCATTTAATAGGTAAAACAGGAAATACAGCATCACTGTTTGGACAAAAAAATAGATTTTCCCTCATGCCTTTGTTGAAATAAATTCCTGACAGTTTAAAGAGTTCAAAGTAAAATTAAGAAGCTATGAAAATTTAAAGGTATAAAAATTTTTCCAAACCTAAAAGCAAAAGAATAAAAAAAAGACAAAATAAAATATTGATACATTTTACTACATAAAAAACTTCAAAATTAGAAGGCAAACTGGGAAGTATTTGCAATATATATGACTGACAAAAGTTCCTATCTTTAAGACAACAAAAACGCTCACAAATTATTAAGTAAACTATGCACTCATTAATAGAAACATGGGTAAAAGAGTGAATAGGATATTCCGAAAGAAAAGATGATATATACATATAAACTTAGTAGTCACAAAATAATTTAAAAATAAGACAAGTTACAACAGAAAAATAAAGACTTTTCAAAAAAACTATTTTTTGGTGGGAGCTAAGTAAAATGAAAATCACTTTCATTGCTGGTTGGAAAATAAATTAATATAATCTTTAAGGTCAACTTGGTCATATATATCAAGTATGTTATACATGCTGTAATCCTCAGATTGTTAATTCTACTTCAAACAATCCTAAGATACTTAAAATGTACACAGAATTTATGTACAGATGTTTTCATTGTTAAAATTTAGAAGTACCCTAAAAATGAATTTTTATTCCATAGAATATTGTACTTAAGACCAACAGCCTTGGAGGATGCAGATGTGATTTGAATCTCACTTTCTAATAAACATTATGCCCTTGAGCAAGTTACTTAACTTCAAAAATGTCTGCCACACAAGGCTATTCTAAGGAATAACTGACAGCATATGTAAGGTGCTGTATACAATACCTAGAATTCCTCAATAGCACAGCTCAATAAATGGTAGTTACTATTATTATTACTGTTATACATAGATGAAATCATAATTTTAGAGAACATTGTCATTAGGAAATACCTATGATAAAATATTGTGGAGAAATCTAGACATGAGATTGATTTATATGCACACATATATGAAATGAAGGAAATACAACAGGTGTAGTAGAATGGTAGATGATAATTTGTTTTATTTATACTTTGCAGAATTCTTTTTTTTTTTTTTTTTTTTGCTGTTGTTGTTGAGATGGAGTCTCACTCTGTCTGTCACCCAGGCTGGAGTGCAGTGGTACTATCTTGGCTCACTACAACATCCGCCTCTGGGGTTCAAGCAATTCTCCTGCCTCAGCGTCCTGAATAAGTGGGACTACAGGAGCCTGCCACCACATCTAGCTAATTTTTGTATTTTTAGTAGAGACAGGGTTTCACCATCTTGGCCAGGCTGGTCTTGAACTCCTAACCCCAAGTGATCTGCCTGCCTTGGCCTCCCACAGTGCTGGGATTAGAGGTGTGAGCCACCATGCCCGGCCTGAATTCTTACTTTCTAAAACAATGTAACTGTAGCCATTTTATGACCTGGAAAAAATTTTCTTAAATAACCTTTAGGAAGTAGCCTCATATTGTATTAGATGGAATGTGTTCAGATAGACTGAAACACCGCGTCTAAGAGCTCCATAAGCAAAGATGCATGTTTTCTTTTAAAATTTTACACATTATAAATTTTATTGTAGTAAGAGTGTGAAATATGAGGTCTACCCTCTTAACAAAATTTTAAATTTACAATCAAAACACTTAACTATTAATAAATTAACTATAGGTTCAGTGTTGTATAGAAGATCTCTAGAACATATTCATCTTGTATAATTAAAAGTTTATGCCCAGGGCAGGCGCGGTGGCTCACGCCTATAATCCCAGCACTTTGGGAGGCTGAGGCGGGTGGATCATGAGGTTGAGAGATGGAGACCATCCTGGTCAACATGGTGAAACCCCGTCTCTACTAAAAATACAAAAATTAGCTGGGTGTGGTGGCGCAGCCTGTAATCCCAGCTACTCGGGAGGCTGAGGCAGGAGAATTGCTTGAACCCAGGAGGCGGAGGTTGTGGTGAGCCGAGATTGCACCATTGCACTCCAGCCTGGGTTACGAGCAAAACTCTGTCTCAAAAAAAAAAAAAAAAGTTTATGCCCACTCATTAACAGTTTCCCACTACTCTTACCCCTATTAACCACGTTTCCACTCTCTGATTCTGAGTTTGACTCTTTTAGATACCTCATATAAGTGGAATCATGTGCTATTTATCCTGCTGTAACTGGCTTATTTTGCTTAGCATAATGTCTTTGAGGTTCATCCATGTCGTCGCATATCTTTTTTAAGCCTGAATAATATTTCATTGCATATACCACAGTTTCTTTATCTATTGATCTTTTGATGGCCATTTAGATGTTTCTACATCTAGGTATTGGGAATAATGCGGCAATGATCACCAGGGGGCTAATCTCTTCAAGATCCTAATTTCAATTCTTTTGGATAAATACCTAGATCACATACTGCTTGTAATTTTAATTTTTTGAGGAACCGTTATTCTTTTTTATGTAATGGCTGCACCATTTTGCCTTTCCACCAACAGTACACAGAGTTTCAATTTCTTCACATCCTTCCCAACACTTGTCTTTTCAAATAAGTTGCTTGTTTTCAGAATTTTAAGAGATTTCTACACTTGTTCCTATGTGTGTCAAGATGGGCACTTTCTTCTAGTGTAGCGTATTTATCCTCTTTGAGACTGTCCAATATTAACACATAAGAAACAAAGAATCCAAATATACTCCCATCCTCAAATTTCCTTAAATTATTGTGCAAAAATAAATATCTAGTTTGAGTCCTTTTACATATCTAAATTAGTTAAAATAAATTATGCTATTCAGTAGTAACAAACATCGTCCAATATTTCAATGACTTAAAACCATAGAAGTTCATATTTTTGCCCCTGCTACATGTCCATTGAGGATCAGCAGAAGTCACTTCCTCATTAGTCATTCAGATCCGCAGGCTGCTGGGGGCTTCTGCCTCTCCAGTACACGGGGAAAAATGAAGTGGAGCACTGAGGACCAGCAGTTAAATACTTTTACCCAGAATGACATGTGTCACTTTGTTCAAGTTCATTGGCCAAAGCAAGTTAGCCATGGTGGCAGGAAGGTATAATTCTTTTGTGTGACCATATTGCTGAGAAGTTAGTAATGTCTGCCACACAAGTCCAATAATATTATATCATCTCTCTTAAAGTGAATTCTAATCCTCAAAATCACATAGGTGAAAGGGCTTATTGAGAGGTAGTAAAAGATTGCTTTTCTATATTCATGGCCAACTATAAAATGAGATTAATTTGTGATATGCCAAATGATACTATCATGTATTCCAAAATTAACAGAAATGTATTTTTTTTCCATTGTAAAAGTACGTTATCCATTCTGCAGGAAGAGATTGCTCAAATTCTAAATTCAAGAAAGAGAAAAACCAATACACTTGCAGACCAGAGAGTAGAGCAGTTTTTATTTTCTCCTTTTTATATTTCCTTTCTGAGTTCCTCATTTGCCTTCTAGCTATTTGAAACCAGGAGATGGAGCCACACAATTGAAGACATTCCAGCACCTGGCTTCTCTGGGTGCTCCTGAGTAAACTCTTCCCATTATTTAAGAAATGAAGTTTAACTGACAAACTTGCAAAAAGAAAAGAGGTTTTTGCCACTGTCTGGTTCTCTTTATAAATAGATTAATTTACACTAGATATAAGAGAAATATAGTTGGGGTCATATGTTTAGGATGATTTTTTTTGCAAGAATAGTTTATATTCCACAAATGCTTATTCTGTACTCCTAGCTACATGATAAAAAATATATGTATTCTACACTTATTTTATTCTGCATTGTTCCATGGAAAGTACACACGTGTCAGTCTGTAGTGATCATTAAGACCCCTATGGCTGAAACATAACAAAACCTGATATTTTCATCAAGCCTTAATCAAGGGTGAGCATCTTATATGCCAACAAGGGCCAGGGTTGTACACTGATGAATGACATGGGCTGGGTGGGAACCGTCACAAATGGAGACTGCATGAGTATGTATGGTGATGAGGACTTTTATTCATATCTAGCTGATTACAGCTATGGGAAAACGCAAATTTTGTATTGCCAGACTTTCTTACTTTAAAGAGATATCCAAATCCCTTATTTTATGTGACATACATAAATTTTCAAAATACAACAACAGTATTTTCAAAAGCTTACAGCAACTCTCCAGGCTAAACAAATACCTTGGGGCTGCCAATTTATGACCTTATTTTAAATAGTTTAAAGATAGTTTTGGATTTTTACATCATTTGTTTCATGAATCCTGGTAAGAATGCTACAAAGTAATTTTTATCATTGCTATTTTATAACTGTGGATAATGAGGCTAAGAGCATCAGGTAAATTGCCTGAAGTCACAAAGCCAGTATGTACATCTTCTGATCCAATTCTATCTAGTTTTCTTTCCACTTTGTTTTTGTTTGTTTAAGACAAAGTCTCACTCTGTTGCGCAGGCTTGGGTGCAGTGGCAGGATGTCAGCTCACAGCAACCTCTGTCTCCCAGGTTCAAGCGGTTCTCATGCCTCAGCCTCCCAAGTAGCTGGGATTACAGGCATGCGCCCCCAAGTCCAGCTAATTTTTTGTATTTTTAATAAAGATGGTGTTTTACCATGTTGCCCAGGTGACCCACCCACCTCAGCCTCCCACAGGCCTGAGCCACCATGCCCAGCCTCTTTCCACTTTTTAAAGTTTTTTTTTTTTTTTTTTTTTCCCTGAATATTGACATGTATGTGGGATCAGACATCTGGATAAATCTCTTCTGGCCCTAATTTCTGCTGTTTCCATATGACTTTGAATTCGATCTTTCTTATTTCAATTCATTTGGTAGATAGGGGACTACTAGACCTTAGCTTCTGTGGTCGCCACCAGCTGTGAAACCCCATTGTTTCCAGGCAGCAACCTCATTGCAGAGACTCAGGCCACCAAATTATATTATGGCCATGACAGTTTTGTTTGTAATGACTAGTTAGCAGATATAGGTTATCCTCCTGGCCTATGCTATTTACATTTTTGTTATTCTCTTTCTTGTCTCCACATAGTCTAAGAAGACCACACCTGAGATCCTAAGTGAATTCAGTCTGTTTAAGAACTTTGATATTGATCTTTTACTTTTTGCTAGGTAAATATATTTTCATAATGTTTAAGTATAAATTTCAATGTGTTGAGCAGAGATAAAGGGGCAAAAAGGCAATTCTTGCCTGGAGTTATCCTTCACTTATAAGCTCTAATCTATGACTCTCTCAATGTGTTTCTCTACTCCTTAATTAAATAAGGTGCCATTAAATCAGTAACTCCTAGTGCTATTAACTCCTTATAATACTTTTCTTTCTCTCTTTCTTTATATTTTATTGCATTTTAGGTTTTGGGGTACATGTGAAGAACATACAAGATTGTTGCATAGGTACATACATGGCAATGTGGTTTGATGCCTTCCTCTCCATCACCTATATCTGGCATTTCTCCCCATGTTATCCCTCCCCAACTCCCCACCCCCTGCTGTCCCTCCCCTAGTTCACCCACTCCCGCAGACCCCAGTGTGTGATGCTCCCCTCCCTCTGTCTATATGTTCTCATTGTTCAACACCCGCCTATGAGTGAGAACATGCGGTGTTTGATTTACTGTTCTCGGGTCAGTTTGCTGAGAATGATGCTTTCCAGGTTCATCCATGTCCCTTCACAGGACACGAACTCATCCTTTTTTATGGCTGCATAGTATTCCATGGTGTATATGTGCCACCTTTTCCCTGTCCAGTCTATCATCAATGGGCATTTCGGTTGGTTCCAGGTCTTTGCTATTGTAAACAGTGCTGCAATGAACATTCGGGTGCATGTGTCCTTATAGTAGCACCATTTATAATCCTTTGGATTTATACCCAGTAATGGGATTGCTGGGTCAAATGGAATTTCTATTTCTAGGTCCTTGAGGAATCACCACACTGTCTTCCACAATGGTTGAACTAATTTACACACCCACCAACAGTGTAAAAGTGTTCCTATTTCTCCACATCCTCTCCAGCATCTGTTGCCTCCCGATTTTTAATGATCACCATTCTAACTGGTGTGAGATGGTATCTCAATGTAGTTTTGATTTGCATTTCTCTAATGACCAGTGATGATGAGCATTTTTTCATATGTTCGTTGGCCTCATGTATGTCTTCTTTTGTAAAGTGTCTGTTCATATCCTTCGCCCACTTTTAAATGGGCTTGTTTTTTTTCTTGTAAATCTGTTTTAGTTCTTTGTAGATTCTGGATATTAGCCCTTTGTCAGATGGGTAGATTGCAAAAATTTTTTCCCATTCTGTCGGTTGCTGATTCACTCTAATGACTGTTTCTTTTGCTGTGCAGAATCTGTGGGTTTGATTAGGTCCCATTTGTCTATTTTGGCTTTTGTTGCCAATGCTTTTGGTGTTTTGGTCATGAAGTCCTTGCCTACACTTATGTCCAGAATGGTTTTGCCTAGGTTTTCTTCTAGGGTTTTTATGGTG
>CAUYLG010006525.1:0-20294 GCA_963573385.1 Cacajao melanocephalus | reverse complement strand
GCCAAAAAAGTCGCGCTGGCGAACTGTGTGGCTCCTCCGCCGGGAATCTCCTAGTCTGTGGGCAACAAAAATTCGTCTGAAAGTGCGGCGTCCACTCGCTCTCTGCGCTTTCACTGGTAGCTACAATCCTGAGCTGTTGTTAATCGGCCATCTTGGATCTCTCTCAAAACTCAAGTTTTTTTTACGAGGTTTATGGGGAGGAGTTGAGGCTGTGTTTGAGTGACAGGATGATGTCATTTGATTTGGCAGTTTATGGTTAAACTGTGCATGTTTTTACCCATAATTCACTAAGAAAAGCCCACTCAGAGGGGCAAAAACACATGTAGATTTTATTATAATGACTGTATAATGGGGAGGGGGTTTCCCGGGGTTATGGGTTACATGAACTGGGCGTGTGCCACTTTAAGGCATCTTTATCTGGGCCCCAGATTTTTTTTTTTTTTTCTGAGATGGAGTCTCGTTCTGTCGCCCAAGCTGGAGTCCAGTGGCACGATCCTGGCTCACTGCAACCTCCACCTCCAGGGTTCAAGCAATTCTACCTCAGCCTCCCGAGTAGCAGGGATTATAGGCACGCACCACCACACCCAGCTAATTTTTATATTTTCAGTAGAGATAGGGTTTCATCATGTTGGCCAGGCTGGTCTCCAACTCCTGACCTCAGGTGATCCGCCCACCCTGGCCTCCCAAAGTGCTGGGATTACAGACGTGAGCCACCACACCTGGCCCCCAAAGTCATTTTCTAGACACCATGCTGGTGGTCCAATCTCATGTGATCCTGCGAAAGAAATAGCTCACTGGTCAGCTGAAGCAGTTGGCCCACCAGCCCATCTTCCTGGAACCAGAGCCAGCCACATAGCCCTCGAAGAAGCCCCTAGTGCAAGTTTCCCCAAGCTCCTGGGAGCATCTGGTCGACCCCACATGCAGGGGGTAAAGGTAGAGGGTTAGAGGGTGCCCCCAACAGGGAGAATTGGAGCTGAGGACCACAAAGTCCTGCTCCAGGCTCTTAGCCCTCTACCCAAGGAAGGTACTGTGCCAGGCCAATTCTCCCTGACAGTCACACACACAGGCCCATATGACAGTCACACAGGCCTGCATAGCACCCCAGTTACACACACAAATTTCCACAGCACTGGCTTAACATTGAGCTAATAATTACACCCAGAGAAATCGATGCCTAGACATCAAAGCCAGAAATGAAACATATGTTCAGGAGGAGCTTTGCACAGGCTTCTCCCAAACCTGGAGCAAGTCAAGATAATGGAGATAGCGTTACATTCCTTGTGCCAGGACCTGTCTCAGGTCAATGAAATCTGGGACAGGTCAAGGTAACTAAGGCAGTTGTTTAAATAGATATATTGGAGAGTCTAAGGTAGCACTCCAGGCCAAACTGTAAATGAGATAAGTTAGAAATAATCACTTCGGTACCACAGTCCTCATTAATTAGAATTTAGGAGACAGGCCTTGATGGTACTGGGGCCCTCATAGATTCATTAAACTTAGAAAGCATTTTTGGCCTCTAACCTTCCAGTTAGAAAAAATTCATCACCTATAGACTTAGCCAAATGCAATAACACTCATAGGTATATAACCCCCACACGTATAAGCACTGAGAAAACTCTTAACACTTTGAGTTGGTCTGGTGAAACAATCTCCAACCTTCTCCCTATATCTGGTTAGAGCAATAAACTTCCTTTCCTAGTTTATCTGCTTCTCGTTACTGAGCCACGAGAACACGCAGCCAGACCCGTCTTGGTCTGGGAACAGTACTGCCAGCCCCAGCTTGTCCCAGGAAGCAGAGAGGGGACTTAGAAAATGTTGAGAAATCACTCCAAAGAGTAAGGGTCCCTGAAGGCTTGCCCAGGTCTGAAGGTAGGACTGAGAATCCAGGCCTCTCTGGAAGGGGTTAACCCCATTGGGAAGGAGAAGGCTTTCAGAACACCCTCTGCTCACCTTTGTGTGACTTTCAGCACAATGGGAATTGCTAGCCTAATGCCTGTCCCTCCCTCTGAATGGGAGTGCCACCGCCTGGTCATAACCACCTCTGGTGAGGATTTACTCAATGTTTACTGAGTATATGGGAGGATTCAGGGTGCTTTGCTTTTTACCTGAAACTCTTATATACTCAAAACTTTTTTCAACGTATCACTTTTTCCAAGGCCTTTGTAGCTGTTTTTAGTTTTTTTGTTGTTGTTTTTGAGACAGGGTCTCACTCTGTCGCCCAGGCTGGAGTGCAGTGGTACAATCGCAGCTCACTGCAGCCTCCACCTCCCAGGTTCAAGCAGTTCTCCTGCCTCAGCCTCCCGAATATCTGGGATTACAGGCACCCACCACCACATCTGGCTAATTTTTGTATTTTTAGTAGAGATGGGTTTTCACCATGTTGGCCAGGCTGGTCTCAAACTCCTGACCTTAGGAAATCTACCTGCCTCGGCCTCCCAGAGTGCTGAGATTACAGGTGTGAGCCACCGCACCCAGCCAATATTTTTAAAAAGAAAAGAAAGAAAGAAGGACAGCCCGTCAGTACAATCTACCATGTTAATAAAGAAGAAAAATGATGTGAGAAACCAAAAAACAAATTACACTGATAACTTTTAAATCCATTCAACAGGAAAAGATGGCAACTTCCTTAATCAGATAAAGGTATCTGCAAAAACTGATAGTCAACGTTATTGTTATACGTGAAAAACTGAAACATTTCTCATTGAGATTAAGAAAGATAATACTCTGAGGTGGGAGGATCTCTTGAGCCCAAGAATTCAAGACCAGCCTGGGCAACATAGCGAGACCCCATCTGTGAGAGAGAGAGAGAGAGAGAGAGAGAGAGAATGATGTATACTCTCACCACTTCTTTTCAGCATTACTCATCCTGTGTAGTCAAGCAAGAAAAGGAAGTAAAAGCTACATGGTTTGGAAATGAGGATATAAAACTGCCATAATTCATGGATGATTTGATTGAAAATATAGGAAATCTAAATCTATAGAGAATGTATGGGAATTCATCATTAGGAAAAGTTGCTACATACAAAAACAGAAAATAAACATTTTAAAGTAAATCTCTACTGCCAGGAACTCTCGACCAGCAAGAGGATTCCAACCTGAATTGGGGGTGCGCAAGAAGAAAGAGACAGACAGACAGGCGGGGTCAGGAGGGTTGAAGAGTCTGTGCTCCAGCAATGGCTTTATTTCTCAGAGTCTTCGATTATATACATTTTCCAGGCTCTGGTTTACGTCAGTGTAAAAAACAACAGATCACTAAATCACATACTCTATACAATAGAGGTGACAGACACACAATCAGTGGTCGTAAAGGGTAATGGTTATTCCTGGTGCACACAAACAATATTTACGTCAAGACATTGTTTCTCATGACTGCAGGTGTTTCTGGTTTCGATCATCCTGTTATCTTTTAGCTAGATTCCCTTTGTCTGTTCCTGACTCCTTTATCTCGACTTCCCTCTTACAGGGGTCCCTGTGTCTGGGCTCAAAACCACCCGTCTTGTGAAACTCGCTTTGCAAGCATTCACACGGTTGGGATCCCAACACTACTAAATTTCTATGCTGCCATAACAAATGATCACAAACGTAGTGGCTTCAAGCAATGGAAGTGTATTGCCTTACAGCTCTGCAGCTCAGAAGTCCTAGATAGGTCTCACAGAGCTCAAATCAAGATGTCAACAGGGCTGCATTCTTTTCTGGAGGCTCTAGGAGAGAATGTTCTCTGCTCATGGCTTGGCAGAATTCGGTTCCCTGTGATTGCAGGATTGCTTTCTTGCTCTCTGTGAACTGAGGGCTGTTCCCAGCCTTTAGAGACCACTGCATTCCTTGGCTTGCGGCTCCTCCTTCCAGCTTCAGAGCCTGCAAGGCCATCAAATATTTCTTGAACCCAGGAGGTGGAGGTTGCAGTGAACAGAGATTGCACTACAGCACTCCAAGCCTGGGTGACAGAGTGAGTCTCCATCTCAAAAAAACAAAAACAACAAACAAAAAACTATTTCAAGCAATGAACCTAATAGAATTTGTGCAAGTCCCCTATGTAAAAACACATGAAATATTGACAAATACTTTTAAAGACTGTGGAATCTCCGTAAGATAGATTTGAAAGCTCTTTGTGCACTGGAACTCTATCTGGATTTGGGCCAATCCCAGAATGAAGAAGAGCATTTTGTACACACACAGGTGCTCTGCTGCATTAAACTTGAACAGATTGCAAGAAGGCATTCATATTAAATGGAGAAATTGCATAGTATTTTTTTTTTAAGAGATGAGGTTTCATAATACTGCCCAGGCTTGTCTGGAACTCCTGGCCTCAAGTGATCCACCTGCCTCTGCCTCCCAAAGTACTGGGATTACAGGCGTGAGCCACTGCGCCCAGCCACTTCAGAACTTTGGATAAGGCAATGTCTTTTACCATATGACACCAAAACTACAAACAACAAAAGAAAAAATAGATAAACTGGGCTTCCTTACAATGAAAAACTTTTGTCTATCAAAGAACACTATCTGCGTTGGAACCAAATTATTTTCTGTGTGCAAAAAAAAAAAAAAAAAAGAAAAGAAAAAAAGAATAATAAAAAAAAAGAACAGTATCAAGAAAGTGAAAAGACCCCTGAGACAATGGGAGAAAACATGAAAAGTATATCTTTATAAAGGTCTAGTATTGAAGATATAGATAATATAACTCATAAAAAGACAATTCAGTTTAAAAATGGACAAAGAACTTGAACACACGTTTCTCTTGGAAGATACACACATGACCAACAAGCACAGGAAACGACAATGCTTGACGTAAGTCAAATCACAACCACAGTGACATATCGCTTCACATCCACTAGGATGGCTATAATTTAAAACTCAGGCCAGGCATGCTGGTATGTGCCTATAGTTCTAGCTACACGAGTGGCTGAGGTTGGAGGATGCTTGAGCCCAGTTCAAGGCTGCCATAAGCTATGATCGCACCACTGCACGCTAGTCTGCGCAAGAGAACAAGACTCTATCTCTGAAATTTAAAAAAACCACACACACAGAAAATAACAAGCAATAGAGAAGATGTAGAGAAATTATAACTCTCATACATTACTAATGGGAGTATGAAGTGGTACAATTATTGTGAAAAATAGCTTGGCAATTCTTCAAAAAGTTAAATTACCATATGTCCCAGTAATTACACCCTTCGGTATATACTAAGGGAAATGACAATATAGATCTACAACCTAACTTATACATGAATGTTCATAAGCATTACTCGTAAGAGCCAAAATGGAAACACTCCTTTTGAATGGTGAGTGGATAGAGTTTGTTAAAATTACAGTGTAATAGGCTGGGCATGGCGGCTCACGCCTGTAATCCCAGCACTTTGGGAGGCCGAGGAGATCAAGACCATCTGGGCCAACATGGTGAAAACCCATCTCTACTAAAAATACAGAATTACCTGGGCGTGGTGGCCCATGCCTGTAATCTCAGCTACTTGGGAGGCTGAGGCAGGAGAATCTTTTGAACCCAGGAGGCGGAGGTTGCAGTGAGCTGAGATCGCGCCATTGCACTCCAGCCTGGGCGACAAGAGCAAAACTCCGTCTCAAAAAAAACACAACCCAACAGAAAAACAACAACAAACTAGACAAGTGTTTTTAAGCTTGCACAATGGAAAGCACAGATTGCACCAAGGAAAATATACCGATTGAGAACTTTATTCACCTCAGTTCTCTACTTGGGTACAATTTCCCAAACATGCCACGGAGAAGTGGAGTCCAAACGGACACCAATGGGCTCACGGAGCCAAGGGGGCAGAAATTAAAATCCATAGCTACTCAAATTTGGGGGGCAGGATATCAGGGTAACCCCCAACTTCTGGGGTAGGGATGTTTCTAAGGGCCCTTAGTCAAAAGATTGTCTGTCTATTCAGAGCCCCCTGCAATTCCATGTTAATTGGGGGACTGGCATTTCCATTTTTGCCAAAATGCCCACTGGATTTTTTTTTTTTTTTTTTTTTTTTTTTGAGACAGGGTCTCAATCTGTTTCCCAGGCTGGAGTGCTGTGGTGCCACGTCGGCTCACCGCAACCTCTGCCTCCCGAATTCAAGCGATTCTCCTGCCTCAGCCTCCCAGGTAGCTGGGATTACAGATGCCCACCACCACGCCCTGCTAATTTTTTTATTTTTAGTAGAGATGGAGGTTCACCATGTTGGCAAGGCCGGTATTACAGGCGTGAGCCACCGCGCCCGGCCATATTTATGGCTTCGTTAGCTTTAGAAGTTTGTAATTTGTACTTATTTATTCATTCCAAATAAGTATTAATTTTCATTTCTAATTTTGTATTTACAAACGATATTGCAGTGCTTCTGTTTAACATTCTACACCTCGTGTAACTTTTGGGCTCAACAATCCCTGAATGCACCTTGGATCAAGGAGTCTCGGGACATAACGTTGCGTGTAAAAAACAATTTGCAGCAAAATGCATTCTCCATAATCCCATATGCAGAGTTAAAAAGCATGTAAAACTTATTAATATGTTGCTTACAGACAAAAACAAATGCGGGAAGATGATAAGGCCACAGAGAGCTTCAGAGGCAGGAGGAAATTATGACTTCTGTGGGCTCTGGGCACATTTTACCTTCATGGCACTTTTCTCCATTATTTAAAAAACGGTAAAAATTATATTTTATGACTGTTGGTACAAAGGCTGTGTTGGTACGTGAGTGTTATATGGTAAAACAATTCAAGTAGGTTCAAAATATTTGACCGGATAGAGAACTGGAAAAGATGAAAACAACGGTCAACGTGCGCTGCTCACTGGACCGTTAAATTTGCATAACGGTCACCACGCCCTTCCAACAAGCCACGCCCCCTCGCTAGACTCTTCCTTCGCCTGGGGCGCTTTGGGCGGAGTTTCCGAGCTGGCTCCTCATCCTCGGGCCAGGGTTCTCCTAGGTAAGGCTGTGTCTGACTCTCTTTTCTCAGTAGGGCCCATCTCGGCCTCTTCTTTTCTTTCTCGCCTGAGTCACTACTAGTAATTGTTTTATTTCCCTGTCTCCTTTATTAACTGTAAGATGGTGACGCTGGCTCATCCCGGTCAGCAGTAGGGGTTAAAAAAGGGGGTAGGGGCTGGGCGTGGTGGCTGAGGTCTGTAATCCCAGCACTTTGCGAGGCCCAGGCGGCGGATCACTTGAGGTCAGGAGTTCGGAAGCATCCTGGCCAACAGTGAAACCCCGTCTCTACTAAAAATAACAAAATTTAGCCGGGCGTGGTGGCACGCGCCTGTAGTCCCAGCTACTCGGGAGGCTGAGGCAGGAGAATTGCTTGAACCCGGGAGGCGGAGGTTGCGGTGAGCCGAGATCGCGCCGCTGCCCTCCAGCCTGGGCGACACAGCAAGACTCCATCTCAAAAAAAAAAAGTGTGGCGTAGGCTTTCCAGGGGATTTTACGCTTTAAAAAATGTATAGATTTTTCTGAGACAAGGTCTTCACGTTGTTCCCCAGCCTGGAGTGCAGTGGCACAGTCATGGCTCACTGCTGCGTCGACCTCCCGGGCTCAGTGGATCCTCCTGCCTCAGCCTCCCAAGAAGCTAGGCTCACGGGTGGCTCATTTTTTCTTTTTTTTCTGAGAGCGAGTCTTGCTCGGTTGCTCCGGCTGGAGTGCAATGGCGCGATCTTGGCTCAATGCAAACGCCGCCTCCCGGGTTCAAGCCATCCTCGTGCCTCAGTCTCCCGGGTAGCTGGGGTTACAGGCGTGAGCCACGGCGCCCGGCCCAGGTGGCGACGTGTTAACTTCTTTTTGGTAGACACCGGTGTCTCGCTCTGCTTCCCAGCCTCCCGCCCGGGCCTCCCAAAGCGCTGCGATTAGAGGCGGGAGCCGTCGCGCCGCCGCGGGATTTACTCTGCTGTGTTGCGCATCGCGCGCAGTTCTCAAGACCTGATGTCTCCCTTTCTGTCATATGTATGTTCTTCTGAAATTGCGCGTTCCCATAATCGACATCACATCTTAGGTCTTTAAAGGGAATCTAAAGAGAAAAATGACTTCATCATCGTCGTACATCTGCTGAAGTACCTGAGGCTTTGAAAAAAGAAGAAAAAAGAAGGAACGGAAACGGCCAGCGGGCAGGGGCTGCCCCCACCCCCAGCGGGGCTCTTACCGGAGCCGCCCCGCCCGCAGGAAGCCCGGGGCGGGGCCGAGGTCAAGGCTCCGCGGCAAACTCGCCCCTTCCGCGCTGACGGGCACTCGGGATTGGTCGGGCCCCAGCTGCCCGGACGTGACGTCAGCGCCCGGCGTGGGCGGTGCACCGCACCGCTCTTTCCACGCCCCGCCTCCTGAAGCACCAGAACCAGAAAGCGGCGGCCGGGGCGGGACCTGCAGACGGCAGAAGCGGGCGCGCGGGGCGGGGCCTACCTTGCGGCGAAACCGGGTTGCTGGCTGCGGCTGCGGGCCTGCACTTCGGCCAGTGGTCGAGAGCGGGGCCCCGGCACGGAGGTGGGCTACGGGCCGACGCCAGGCACAGCGCGGTGAGGTTAGCGGCTGGCTGGAGGCCGCAGGCCGGGCGGGCGTGAACGCAGGCGCGGCTTGTGCGCGCAGGGTCGCGGCGGGGAACCATCGCGGGGCTTGGGGCCCGGTGGACTAATAGGTGGGAGTCGACGCGGCCGCGGCCGCTTCCCTCAGTGCGGGGGCGGGAGCGCTCCTAGACGGCTGTCGGCCGCCCTGTTGCTTTCCTGCGCGCTGGACCCGGTCGCTGACACCCCCTGTCCTTCCGTTGTCTACACTGCGGTCTCGCGTGAGCTGCTTTTTGGTGGGGACACTGCGTAGTTTCCTTGGGGAAGAGCGGGATGTCTCGGTTTCCTCCACTCCCTCTCCTACCTTCCGCCCGGCGCCCCTCCCTTTGGATTGTTGTTGTTTTTCTTTAATTTTCTTCTTCTTCTTTTTTTTTTTTTTTTTTTTTGGAGACAGGGTCTCTCTCTCGTCACCCATGCTCAAGTGCAATGGCCCAATCACGGGTCACTGCTACCTCGACCTCCTGGGCTCACGCGATCCTCCCGCCTCATCCCCCGCCCCCTCCCGAGTAGCTTGGGACCACAGGCCCGTGCCACCGCTCCCGGCTAATTAAAAAAAAATGTGTTGCAGACACAGGGCTGGGCTAGTTGCCCAGGCTGGGCTCAGTTACTCCAGTGATCCTCCGAGCCGCCGTGCTCGGCCGGTCCCTCCGTTTGGAAGAGTCTGTTTCTCCCACTTGGAGGGGCTGGAGCGTTTCCTCCTGGCAACAGGGCTTTGTCCGTCCTCCCCAAGTTCCGGGGTCCATGGATGTGCCCCAAAATTTGCACGACCCGAGTGAAACGGGGTTGACTGCCTGGAGGGAAAAGAGCCCCACAAGAAGGCCGAGTTTGGTATTTGATAAGTGATACAGGCTGAGTATTCTAGGACTGATGTTGCTTGCGCTGGGTACGTGGGGGGAATTTTGGCTCAGCGCCTAGCTATCCCCGTGAGTCGGGACAGCCCCCGGTGGAACTGGGAGTCAGAATTGCAGTTCTGCTGTTCATTTGTTACCTGAAAGTCCACAGACAAGTTGTCTAACCTGTCTGGGTTTCTTCATCAGCTGGCAGTATCTGTCGTCGGTAGTAGGATTCACGTCAGGCTCAGATGAGAGAAGAGTATAAAAGCCACTTACCCGATTCTTCTTTTTTTGTTTTTTAATTTCAGAAATGTTCTTTTGGGGCCAGAGTCTGGGTATCTGTGAATGCAAATCCAAGTTTGTTCACAGCTAAGCCCAGCTGAGACGATCACTTTTCTGTAGGCCATTTGCCCAGAGAGGACGGGTCGGACAGGCCCCCCCTCCCAGGCGTGGTTCACAGCTAAGCCCAGCTGAGACGATCACTTTTCTGTAGGCCATTTGCCCAGAGAGGACGGGTCGGACATGCCCCCCCCCCCATTCGTGGTGACACTCAGGGAGGGCTTGCACGCTGGTTGTTCTCAAATCCAGCTGTCTCTCGGAATCTTAGTGGAGTTCTTTAAAAGGGAGACAATTTTATCCATAGGATCTCTTCTACTTTTTGAAGTTCCTGAGGTAAGTCTGATGTGCATTCACAGTTAAGAACCAGGCAGAGGTATGAGGGTGGGTTTTCAAGGCTGATGGATGAGCTTCCATAAAGGCAGGGAATACCAGTCACCATGAATGGTTTTAAGAAGAGCAAGTGAAGGGAGGTAAGTGTGGAAGGAAAGAAATGATGTGGAAGATGGATCATCGAGGGCCTTGTGTATGTTGAGCTCAGCAATTTGAATTGTATCCAATCACTGGAGGAGAAGTCACTTGTGCTTTCGAAGCCCAGTTTGAGCTTAGGGCTCTTGGCAGCATTTTGGAGGAAGAATTGGTGGCGATCAACCAAGAGACAGAGAGATCATTTAGGCTTCTTCAGTAATCCAGGCAGATAATTAAAATGCATTGAACGAAGGCAGTGGCGGTTGCACTGAGAAGAAAGTAGAGACGTAATTAAGGGGTAGGCTCTAGAGCTCAGAGACTGCGGCTAAGGTAGAAGGAGTGTATAGGATAATTCGTAGGTTACTGCTTTGAAAATTGAATGGACAGTAATGTCATCAACAAGGAAATATAGAACAGATAACAGATTTAAGGGAAGGACTTTGTTGGGTTCTGGTCATGTTTACTTGGAGGTACCTGTCAGACATGTGAGCAGAGATACACTGTATGCAGTTGGTTGTTGAATGTATCTGTCTGGAGTTCTAGGCTATGCTGTCATTTATTGAGTAGATGGAACACAGTGCATCATTGCATTAAGTTTGTGTTTTTTGTTTTTTTTTCTTTTTTTAAGAGGGGTTTCACCATGTTGGTCAGGCTGGTCTTGAACTCCCGACCTCAGGTGATCCGCCCACCTTGGCCTCCAAAGTGCTTGGATTATAGGCGTGAGCCACTGCCCCCGGCCTGTGTTTTTTTTTTTTTTTTTTTTTTTTTTGAAACGGAGTCTCATTGTCAGCAAGGCTGGAGTGCAGTGGCTCGATCTCAGCTCACTGCAACCTCCGACTCCTGGGTTCAAGCAATTCTCCTGCCTCAGCCTCCCGAGTAGGTGGGAGTATAGGCATGCACCACGACACCCAGCTAATTTTTGTATTTTTAGTAGAGACGGGGTTTCACCATGTTGGCTAGGATGGTCTCCATCTGTTGACCTCATGATCCTCCTGCCTTGGTCTCCCAAAGTGCTGAGATTACAGGTGTGAGGCACTGCACCCTGTCTGCATTAAGTTTTACAACACATTCTCAGTCTTTGGGCAGCTTCAAGATAGGCAGTAGTTGAAGCAGTGGTTTGAAGGAGGTCACCCAGAAAGGGAGTAGCGAATGAGTAGGTTAGAATTCTCAGGACAAGCCTTCGAAAACTTTAATATTTATATGAGTAACAAAGGCAGGGTTGTAATTATGAAGGAGACTGAGTAAAAGTGTCAAAAAATGGTGTAGCTAAGGAAAGCATGGGCAGCATTTTCGTATGCTTCAGCAGAGTCAATTTGAGAACCTATTGGATTGGTAATGTAGAGATTATTAGGAACTTAACATTCAGTAGAGTGTAAGGGTAGAAGTCAGAGTGCAAAGGAGCTGAAGAAGTGGGAGCTAGTGAATCTAAACTGGATGTTTAGCTGAGAAGTGTAGAAGAAAGAGTTTTTTTTTTAGGTTTGTTTGTTTATTTAGAGAAGGAGTTTGACTCTGTCTCCCATGCTGGAGTGCAGTGGCATGATATTGGCCCACTGCAACCTCCACCTCCCGAGTTCAAGCGATTCTCCTGCCTCAGCCTCCCGAGTAGCTGGGATTACAGGCGCGCACCATCATGCCCGAATCATTTTTGTATTTTTAGTAGAGACGGGGTTTCACCATGTTGGCCAGGCTGGTCTTGAACTCCTGACCTCAGATGATCCACCAGGCTCGGCTTCCCAAAGTGCTGGGATTACAAGTGTGAGCCACTGCACCCCGCCAGAAGAAAGAGATTGTTACCTGAAGTTTGTGGCTAGCTAATATTGAGAAATTGATAGCCTAAGGATAAGTCTAGAAAATTACAGTTATACCTATGGTGATGCATCCTATATTTTTGGTTTTGACAAATCAGCTCTCTTTTTAGTGAGTGCTCAGAGAGTTGCTTTTGTTTGAGTTTATTTTGGTTTTGCAACTTGAATATTGTCTGGACACACCCATTTCTCATTCAGTAATGATTCCAAGTTGTTACAGGCTGATGAAACTGACAACATAGACCTCAAGAAGAACTGAGTTGTACAGAAGCTTAACAGGATTCACAGTCATTTAGAAGCAATAATTTTCCCCCTAGAAGACAAAATATTCCCTATTGGGATTTCCTGGGCTTAGCCATTAGGCCAATGATGATTTTAAATTTGGAGAGTAAACCACACACACGTGGCCTTTGAAGAAGAGCCATGGAGCATATGTTCTGTTGTTTCAGTGCTCTGCAGCAGTATTTTCTGTATCTTCTAGGGTTTACAACACTTACCTATTTGGCAGTAACTCCCATATACTTTGAGAAAATTTAGCCTTGCTTTTTGGGATGTGGAAATAAGCTAGCTCTCTGAGTGAAATAAAAAGCAAATTCTGGGATTTTCTTAGTAGAAGGTTTCTTTTGTTGTCTCCTTTGTTAGTAATTATTTTAAAGTACATGACATTTTGAGCTTCAAGTAAGGTAAGTGGGAATAAAAGTAAGCAACATTTTATTTGCGTGGTAGTCCCACTTAAGTGGGACTTAAATTGAAAAAAAAAGCTTAAATTGACTGCAGTCTGTCAGCTGCTGAAATCATCCTTAAAACAGTGTTTGAGAAATCTGAAGTTTCGCTTTCTAGTCTTTTTCTTTCCTTTTCTTTTCTTTTTTTTTGGTCCCTGGCACTCAGTGACTCACTGGGTGTGATGGTACTGAGTGTCAGAAGTTTCACTTTCCATTCTTTTGTCTTCTAAGTTCGCTTTCCTTGTTGAACTAGGTCACTGGAAAAAAACAGCTTCTGCAAGCTGTTAATTTACTAGTAGTGTGATGTGGGCCTTTTAGGTATAAGTAACTCTTCTTTTGAAGAAAATAATTTTAAATTCTGCAGAAATATATTGAAGACCTTAACCGTTGTTACTTGGCATTTCCTAGTCTGCAGTGTCCTTGTACTAGGTAGGCATTAATAATACGTAATTAATTAGAGTTAGTGTCAGGAAGGGGCAGGACTCTGCAGCTGTAACTACATACTCTTTCTTTCTTTCTTTCTTTCTTTTTTTTTTAACTCCCTTCGATGAGAACTGGGTAACTCATATTCTCCTGTTCCTCTGCTTTCAGGAGGCTCCTAATGTAGAACTTAATGAAATTAAATTCCTTCTAAATAAGTTTTGATTTCTTTTTTTTGAAATCTCATTTTTAAATGTCCTTTTGTGTATGTACTTTAATGTTGAAAGCTACCCTAAATTCTTTTTAGAACCATGAAGAAAGTATACCTCTTCAAAAGCAGAAGTAAAAGTAATATTGGCCGGGCATGGTGGCTCACGCCTGTAATCCCAGCACTTTGGGAGGCCGAGGTGGGTGGCTCACCTGAGGTCGGGAGTTCGAGTCCAGCCTGACCAACATGGTGAAACCCCGTCTCTATATTTTAAGAAAAAATTTTTTTTTAAAAAAATAGAAAAGTAATATTAAATAAATTTAAAAAATCAATTCATATGACTAACATATTTGATATGCTTATGCATTTCTGAATAATAATTTGTGAGTATAAGAAGAAACTTAAGAATTTTTTTTTTTTTGAGGCGGAGTCTTACTCTGTAGCCCAGGCTGGAGTGCCTTGGCTCAGTCTTGGCTCACTGTAACCTCTGCCTCTCCGGTCCCGGTTCAAGCAATTCTCCTGCCTCAGCCTCCCGGGTAGCTGGGATTATAGACACGCACCACCACGCCCAGCTAATTTTTATATTTTCAGTAGAGATAGGGTTTCATCATGTTGGCCAGGCTGGTCTCCAACTCCTGACCTCAGGTGATCCGCCCACCCTGGCCTCCCAAAGTGCTGGGATTACAGGCGTGAGCCACCGTGCCTGGCTAAGGATTTTTAAAAATCACTTTATTTTAGGTAGTAGCTTTATGCCACAGAAGCCTCAGCAGCCAAGCCTAATTTCTGTTGAGGTATTTCAGATTTCACATTGATAAAGATTATTTGTTCTGAATTTTATGGTGATGGCGATACTCAGTTCAAAAATCTCACACTGCCTCATTTCCATTCCTGCATATTCAGTGTCTTCATTTAGGTTTCTTTTTTGCTTTCTTGTTTTTTTTTTTTTTTTTTTTGAGACGCAGTATTGCTATGTCACCCAGGCTGATGTGCAGTGACGCAATCTTGGCTTACTTGGAACCTCTGCTTCCCAGATTCAAGTGATACTCCTGACTCAGTCTCTCGAGTAGCTGGGATTACAGATGTGCATCATCATGCCCAGCTAATTTTTGTATTTTTTTTTTAGTAGAGATTGGGTTTTGCCATGTTGGTCAGGCTGGTCTTGAACTGCTGACCTAAAGCTGTCTGCCCACCTCAGCCTCCCAAAGTGCTGGGATTACAGGCATGAGTCACTGTGCCCAGCCTACTTAGGTTTCTTAACCTTCTTCTAACCTCCTTTTTCCCTGAATGGAGACTTTTTAAACATTTTTAAAAATTGTCCCTCCTGTGAATTTTAATACCACCAATGTATTGTGTATCTCTTTATGTACTATTATGTACATCTGAGGTTTATACCTAAAAAGAGTAGGACTCTTTTTTTTTTTTTTTTTTTTTTTTTTGAGACAGTATTGCTCTTTTGCACAGGCTGGAGTGCAATTGCGTTATCTCAGTTCATTGTAACCTCTGCCTCCTGTGTTCACACAATTCTCCTACCTCAGCCTCCCAAGTAGCTGGGATTACAGGTGCACACCACCACACCCAGCTAATTTTTTGTATTTTTAGTAGAAACAGGATTTCACTATGTTGACCAGGCTGGTCTTGAACTTCTGACCTCATGACCTGCCCGCCTCGGCCTCCCAGAGTGCTGGGATTACAGGCATGAGCCTCCGTGCCCAGCCTGGAATGGTTTTATCAGGAGGATTTGTCTCGCTTATTTGTTCAGTAATTTATTTATGTCAGTATGGCTTCATGTATATTTTGTACTTTGGGTAATAATCCCATATTATTTATTTTGTTCACATGTTTTAGCTTTAGCCACGGAGACTATTTCAGGTTGAGTTTCTGGTATTACAAGTTCCTCCAGGTCTACTTGCATTTTTCCTGTCCCAGCTGATTGATTATATTATCAGTGCAGACGTTTGCTTTTTATTTAGCCAACACAATGTTTACTAACTGAGCTTTCTGTTAGCTTTTATATGCATTTAGTTATAGAGATAAAAATACAGGGTCTTAGCTTATTTTTATTATACCTCATTAGAATTGGAGACGTTTTGGGATTCTGGCTTATATCGTTTGCTAATCTTCTCAGTTTCATGCTGTCTCTATTTCTGATAAACCTGCCTTATGTAACTTTTCTTGTTTTTGAAACTGTCTCACTCTGTCATCCAGACTGGAGTGCAGTGGTATGATACCACCTCCCTGCAACCTCTGCATCCTGGGCTCAAGCGATTCTCCTGCCGCAGCCTGGACTGACTTCGGTCTACGGATGTGCACCACTGCACCTGGCTTATTTTTTGTATTTTTGGTAGAAACAGGGTTTTGCCATGTTGGTCAAGCTGGTCTCCAACTCCTGACTTCAGGTGATCTGCCCGCCTCGGCTTCCCAAAGTACGGGGATTACAGGCGTAAGCCACCACACCCGGCTGTACTTGCCTTGTATATCTTCATTCAAATTTTTGACAAATTTGGTTCTTGAGAGTTTCTTCCTGTTACTGTCTTGTTACTTTGCTCTCTGAAATTGCTAGGATTTGGAAGGTTATTTCATTTTAACCCTTTCACTTTTGAATTTGTAGAGGCTCTGATATTGTTATAAAAACGAAAAGTTGAAGAAGGCAAAAAATATTAATCTAAAAAGAATTAATTTTAGTAGTGCAGTAGGTTGTTAGCATTTGTAACTGTCAGAGTTTATAGTCCATTGAGGAGCAGTGAGTTATGGGCAGTTCATATATGCAAGTTCATGTGCCCATGCTTTCAAAAAAGAGAAAATTCCCGTATGTCAACCTGAGTAATGAGATTCAGGCGATATGACTAAATATTGTTTATTTGAACACAGAGTTTGAGGATGGCCACCTGGGATGATCTAGACTCCAGAAGATAGGGTCAATGCTCTGAAGTGGAGAGGTTTTGAGGGTCATTTATAGGGTCGTTTATATAGGCAAGGTCTGAGGAAGCTTCACTGGATTTTAATGTTTTCTACACAATGTTAGTTCCTAGTTACAGCAATTTAATGGGTTATAGGCAGTGTTCCTTTTGGGAAGGGTATATTTAACCTTTCACCTTAAGGGTATAATAGTCCAGGGATCTTTTATTTCTGTGTTAATGAGTCTTTTATCCCAGTCAAGAGATCTTTTATTGCATGTGACATCTAGTCTGAGCCGGGAACGAGGAAGTAACGAAGTTAACCTATAACAGGAGATCAGGCTGCATTACTTGATCTCCAAAGTCAACCTTCTGCAGGGCCTAATTTTTAGAAGCCCTCAATAGACAGCTCTCCATTTGCTTTCACATCTGTATGAGTTTTTGTTATTGGCACAAGTTAATATTTATGGATTTTTATTTCCAGAGATTTCTGGAATGTGGCTACTGGGAATGTGAAAGTTTTCCTGAGCTTTTGAGTTTGCCTCCAATACATTACTGGAACACTCCAAAATCTGTACTTTGAAAATATTGATAAGTCTGAGTTTCTGTGTATTTTCTATCAGTACTATGTAGTTTTGAGTCTTCTCTGTAGCACAACTTTATATTGCCTTATGATACTTATTCCTAATACAATGCTTTTACTTCTCTGTATTTTTCTTTTCTTTTCTTTTTTTTGAGACAGAGTTTCACTCTGTCACCCAGGCTGGAGTGCAATGGCGTGGCTTGGCTCACTGCAACCTCTCCCTCCTGAGTTTAAGCAATTCTCCTGCCTCAGCTTCCTGAGTAGCTGGGATTACAGGCGCCTGCCACCATGCCTGGGTAATTTCTGTATTTTTAGTAGAAATGGGGTTGCACCATGTTGGCCAGGCTGGTCTCAAACTCCTGACCTCGTGATCCACCTGCCTTGACCTCCCAAAGTGCTGGGATTATAGGCGTGAGCCACTGGGCCCAGCCCACTGTATTTTTCATATGTTAAAAGTAGAAGGATTTTATGAGTTCAGTCAGTTCAGTGATTGAGAAGCCAGCCAGCAGAACATTTGGGCTGTAGCGGCACATTTTAAGTTGAAGACCAAGGTCACAAATTGGAAGTGTGTCTATTCATACACAGTAGACCTGAAGTTGGTTTTTTTCTTGATGTTGTTTTTTTTCTTGATGTTGTTTTTTCTGGCTGTAGGTACAGAATGAGCACATGTTGTTGGTGTACAGCAGGTGGTGGTGTTTCCACCACTGACATCCTAAAGCACTATGCGTCCAACACGCTATCCAGCGAATTTCAAACAGCCAATGAAGACCTCTGCTACTGCTTAGAATGTGTTTCTGAATACCACAAAGCAAGAGATGAATTGCCATACTTGCACGAGGTAATTTTTATCAGATAGACAATATTTTTCAGAGCTTGATAGCTATAACAGAATAAGTTTGGACACTGTTGGGAAGTATTCAGAAAAGTGATATGATTTCAACTTTGTGGGCGTTTTTTGTTTTTGTTTTTTTTGTTGTTAGAGATGGAGTCTTGCTCTGTCACTCAGACTGGAGTGCAGTGTCGTGATTATACTTATATCATTTTACACATTTGAGTATATTCTTAGGATAAATTCCTGAAAGCAGAAGTGCTGTCTCATGATTTTCCATGGGCCACATGGGTTTTCATAGTTTGTTTTGCTATGTTTTGGAGACAGAGTCTTTGCTCTGTTGCCCAGGCTGGAAGTGCAGTGGTGTGATCATGGTTCTCTGCAGTCTCAACCTTCTGGACTCAAGCCATCCTCCCACCTCATCATCCTGGTAGCTGGGACCACAGGCTTGTGCCAGTATGCTCAGCTAATTAAAAAAATTTTTTTTTGTTGAGACAGGGTCTTCTATTTTGCCCAGGCTGGTCCTGAACTCCTGAGCTCAAGTGATCCTTGCACCTTGGCCCCCCAGTGTTGGAATTATAGGCATGAGCTACCGTGCCTGGCCAACTTTGAAGGCTCATTGCCTGGTATATAGTAGGTACTGAGTAAATGTTTAGCACTGATGGAATTGAAACCTGGAACAGAATTTTATGATCTGTCACTTTTAGTCACTTTGGTATAAAATAATTTTATGAAATAGAGTCATTGGGAGGGGATTTGTTTCTTAATTTTTTGATTAGTGCTATAACACATGCATGTATCTGAGTAGCTTGGGTTTTTGTTCCCCTCTCCCCCCCACCTGGCCACCCCTCGGGTGTTTTTTTAATTGGAAATAAAAAATTCTTTTTTTAATGGGCAAATGGCATAAACCTCTAAGGGGAAGCATATTTTCCAGTCATAATAACCAAAGTGAAAGATAAAATTCTAAATATGTGGCTTTGAGTATTTGGTTTATTTATTTGATGAAAAAGAGAATGTAGGCCATAGAGATATATACAGCATATAGAGGAGAGGATGATTAGTTATGGATTGGTGTTGAGAAACTTGCGTTTTATAAAGTTTTCTAATAATGAAGCTATCCAGAATATTCATACTATATGCTGGGCTAGGGTAGTTAGCTATGGCTGGATTGTAGAAGGGAAGACACAGAAGGGCCTCAGTTTTGCTTTTGGCAGAGCAGCTCCAGCTTCTTTTTTTTTTTTTTTTTTTTAATATAGTTGATAGGGATGTTGAGATATGCATAGAAAAATTCTACAAGAGAAGTGTTTAAACATCTCATACTATATTTTTGTTTTCTTTTTCTCTTAGAGACAGTGTCCCTATGTCATCCAGGCTGGAGTACAGTGGCACAGTCATAGCCCACTATAGCCTCAGATTCTTGGGCTCAAGTGACTCTCCTGCCTCAGCCTTCAGAGTAGCTAGGACTATAGGCATGCAACATGTCCAGCTAAATTTTCTATTTTTGGTGGCAACAAGGTCTTGCTTTACTGCCCAAGCTGGTCTCAAACTCCTCACCTAAAACAGTCCTACCTCAGCGTCCCAAAATGCTAGGATTACCTGTAAAGTTGTGAGCCACTGTGCCTGGCCAGCATCTCATACTGTGTGTACTCATTTTTCATAAAAGTGGCCACATTTTAAATAGTTTTCTTTAAAATGTAATCTCTAATACTTTACATTTCAGAATTGTACTTAGGAAAAGGCTTTCTAGGTCATCACATTCAGTGTATTTTGTTGATAATAAGACATAACGCACACTGCCTATTTACCTCTAGGTTTTATGGGAGTTAGAAACCTTACGTCTCATAAATTACTTTGAAAAATCCATGAAGGCAGAAATTGGAGATGATGATGAATTATATATAGTAGACAACAATGGAGAGATGCCAGTGTTTGACATTACTGGACAAGACTTTGAAAATAAGCTTCGAGTTCCTCTTCTTGAAATACTGAAATATCCTTACTTGCTTCTACATGAACGTGTTAGTAAGTATCTTGGTGGTTCCTCAAGTTATGTCAGTTATTTTAATATTATAAGAATTTAGGCTTATCTGTATTGCAAATTTGTTTGCTAAACATATGTTTAGGATATATAATTAGGACTTCTTTTTTTTTCTCAACATTTTTGTTTTTTTGAGTTCAAACACAAAATACCTAATTTTAGGGGCACAGTTCAAACTTACCTTGTTCAGAGGACAACTGAAGATTGTTTTTGTGTTTTTTAGAGACAGGATCTTGCTCTGTCACCTTGGCTGGAGTGCAGTGGTACAATCATGGCTTGCTGCAGCCTCTACCTCCTGGGCTCAGGTAATACTGATGCCTGAGGCTTCTGGGCAGCTGGGACTACAGGTGCGTGCCATTGCGCCCAGCTAATTTTATGTTCTATTTTTTGTAGAGAGGAGCTTTCACTATGTTGCACTGCCCAGGCTGGTGTCAAACTCCTGGGCTCAAGCAGTCCTCCCACCTCAGCTTCCCAAATTGTTGGGATTCCAAGCACAAGCGGCTATTCCTGGCTCCCAACATTTTATTGTGGAAGTTTTTAAACATAGAAAAAGTAAACTATAGAGTGAACACCGTATACCCATCACATAGATTGTACAGTTGTTTTTTTGCTGTATTTGTGTT
>CAUYLG010006524.1:0-37134 GCA_963573385.1 Cacajao melanocephalus | reverse complement strand
TCCTTGTTTTTCATGTGGGCATTTATTGCTATAAATTTTCCTCTAGACACTGCTTTAAATGTGTCCCAGAGATTCTGGTACATTGTGTCTTTGTTCTCCTTGGTTTCAAAGAACATTTTTATTTCTGCCTTCATTTCATTGTTTATCCAGTCAACATTCAAGAGCCAGGTGTTCAGTTTCCATGAAGTTGTGCAGTTCTGAGTTAGTTTCTTAATTCTGAGATCTAATTTGATTGCACTGTGGTCTGAGAGACTGTTTGTTATGATTTCCATTCTTTTACATTTGCTGAGGAGTGATTTACCTTCCAATTATGTGGTCAATTTTAGAGTAGGTGTGATGTGGTGCTCAGAAGAATGTATATTCTGTGGATTTGGAGTGGAGAGCTCTGTAAATGTCTATTAGGTTTGCTTGGTCCAGATCTGAGTTCAAGTCCTGGATATCCTTGTTAATTTTCTGTCTCGTTGATCTAATATTGACAGTGGAGTGTTAAAGTCTGCCACTATTATTGTGTGGAAGTCTAAGTCTCTTTGTAGGTTGTTAAGAACTTGCTTTATGTGTTTGTGTGCTCCTGTATTGGGTGCGTATATTTAGAACTGTTAGCTCTTCTTGTTGCATTGATCCTTTTACCATTATGTAATGCCCTTCTTTGTCTCTTTTGATGTTTGTTGGTTTAAAGTCTATTTTATCAGAGACTAGGACTGCAGCTCCTGCTTTTTTTTTTTTTTTTCCTCTCACCATTTGCTTGGTAAGTCTTCCTCCATCCCTTTATTTTGAGCCTATGTATATCCTTGCATGTGAGATGGGTTTCCTGGATACAGCACACCAATGGGTTTTGACTTTTTAACCAATTTGCCAGTCTGTGTTTTTTGATTGGGGCATTTGACCCATTTACATTTAAGGTTAATATTGTTATGTGTGAATTTGATCCTGCCATTTTGATGCTAGCTGGTTGTTTTACCCATTAGTTGACACAGTTTCTTCATTGTGTCGATGCTCTTTACCATTTGGTATGTTTTTGGAGTGGCTGGTACTGGTTGTTCCTTTCTATGTTTAGTGCTTCTTTCAGGAGCTCTTGTAAAGAAGGCCTCGTGGTGATGATATCTGTGAGCAATTGATTGTTCATAAAGGATTTTATTTCTCCTTCGCTTATGGAGCTTAGTTTGACTGGATATGAAATTCTTGGTTGAAAGTTCTTTTCTTTAAGGGTGTTGAATATTGGTCCCCACTGTCTTCTGGCTTGTAGGGTTTCTGCTGAGAGATCTGCTGTGAGTCTGATGGGCTTCCCTTTGTGGATAACCCAACCTTTGTCTCTGGCTGCCCTTAGCAATTTTTCCTTCATTTCAATTCTGGTGAATCTGATGATTATTTGCCTTGGGATTGCTCTTCTTGAGGAATATCTTTGTGGTGTTCTTTGTATTTCCTGGACTTGAATATTGGCCTGCCTTGCTAGGTTGGGGAAATTCTCCTGGATAATATCCTGAAGAGTGTTTTCCAGCTTGGATTCATTCTCTCCGTCACATTCAGGTACATCTATCAAACGTAGATTAGGTCTTTTCACATAATCCCATATTTCTTGGAGGCTTTGTTTATTTCTTTTTACTTTTTCTCTAATCTTGCCTTCTCATTTTATTTCATTGAGTTGATCTTCAATCTCTGATATCCTTTCTTTTGCTTGGTCAATTTGGCTACTGAATCTTGTGTATGCTTCGTGAAGTTATCGTGTTGTGTTTTTCAGCTCCATCAATTCGTTTATATTCCTCTCTAAGCTGTTTATCCTCGTTAGCATTTCGTTAAACCTTTTTTCAAGGTTCTTAGTTTATTTGCATTGGTTAGAACATGTTCTTTTAGCTCAGAGAAGCTTGTTATTTCCCACCTTCTGAAGCCTGTTTCTGTCAACTCATCAGGCTCATTCTCCATCCAGCATTGTTGCCTTGCTGGTGAGGAGTTGTGATCCCTTGGAGGAGGAGAGGCATTTTGGTTTTGGGTGTTTTCAACCTTTTTGCACTGAATTCATTCCATCTTTGTGGATTTATCTACTTATGTCTTTGTAGTTGGTGACTTTCAGATGGGGTCTCTGAGTGGATGTCACTTTTGTTGATGATGAAGTTATTTCTTTCTGTTTTTTAGTTTTCCTTCTAACAGGCCCCTCTGCTGTAGGACTGCTGGAGGTCTACTCCAGACCCTGCTTTCCTGGGGATCACCTGCAGCAGCTGCAGAACAGTAAGGGTTGCTGCCAGTTTCTTCTTCTGTTATCTTTGTCCCAGAAGGATTCCTGCCAGATGTCAGCCTGAGCTTTCCTTTATGAGATGTCTCTTTGGATATACAGGGGTTGGGGAGCTGCTTGAGGAGACAGTTTGTCCCTTATAGGAGCTCAAGTGCTGAGCTGTGAGCTCTGTTGTTCCCTTCAGAGCTGCTGGGCAGTTACGTTTAAGTCTGCTGCAGTGGAACTCATAACAGCCTTTTTCCCCCAGGTGCTCTGTCCCAGGAAGGTAGAGCTTTATTTATATGTTCCTGGTATGCTGCTGTCTTTTTTCAGAGATACCCTGCCCATCGAGAAGGTAACCTAGTCACAGTCTGCCAGCAGAGGCATTGCTGAGCTGCTGTGGGCTCTGCCCAGCTGCTGTGTAAACTTCCTTGCAGTTTTGTTTATAGAGGTATAGTTAGAACTGCCTTGGTAATGGTGGTCTGCCTCAGTAATGGCAGACTGTCTCTTTAATGGCGGACTGCCTCAGTAATGGCGAACTGCCTCTGTAGTGGACTGCCTCAGTAATGGCAGACACCCTTCCCCCCACGGAGCTGGACCTTCCTGGGTCCAGCTGTGCTTGCTGTGAAACTCACAATCCAGAGCATTTCAGATTGCTGGTCTTTGTGGGAGTGGGACCAGCCGAGCCAGATCACCTGGCTCCCTGTTTCAGCCCCCTTTTTTTCAGTTGAATGGGCGACTCTGTCTCCCAGGCATTCCAGTCACCAGTTGAAATGGTGCCTGGATTTGTTTGAGTTTTTGTGTGGAGACCTGCTGCACCGGCTGAAACAGCCATGCTGGAAACTCATGGCGCTTCTCCATCCAGGAATCTCCTGGTCTGTGGGCAGTAAAAATTTGTTTGGAAATGTGGTGATCACTTATCCTCTGTGTTTTCACTGGGAACTGCAATCCAGAGCTGTTTCTGTTTGGCCATCTTAGATCATCTCATGAAGTTTGTATTTTATGCAATTACTCATGCTTAACATACTGTGGTGATTAAATTTTAAAGTGTGTTGTTGGGGAACTGGTGTTATTTAATTAAACTATCACAAATGAAATTCATGAATATTAGAACCATGCAAAGAAAGGACTATCTGTACCTTACATAAGGGCTCCAACATACTTTAATAAATAGAGATACATACTATAATTAACTTTTCCAGAATGCCTACTATGTGTCATGTGCTGTTATATGTTTCTCTTTATATGTGTTTATTTACTTAATCTATCTGCAAACCCTACATAGTAGGCACTATTAATATCCCTATTTTACAGCTAAAGAAACTAGGGTGCTGAAATATTTAGTAACTTTCTAAAAGTCACACAGTTAGAAGTGGCAAATCCAGAATTTGAATTCAAGCAGTCTGACTCCCAAGGCTGAACACTTTACTATGTGTTGCCTTACAACCAGAAGGCCAAGATGTTTATTTTCCTCATAATAAATTCCAGGCAGATTTTTCAAAGTAAAACTTGAAATATTCTAAATTCACTTAGAAAGCAATGGACTAGAGAAACTAAGAATTATCTTCTTATATTAAAAAAAATTTAAAGCTGGCTGTAGTAGATCATACTTGTAATTTCAGCACTTTGGGAGGCCGAGGCAGGTGGATTGCCTGAGTCCAGCAGTTCAAGATAAGCCTGGGCAACACAGTGAAACTGCATCTCTACAAAAAATACAAAAAAATAAAAATAAAAATTAGCTGGGTGTATGCACCTGTAGTCCCAGCTACTCAGAAGACTGAGGCTGGAAGATGGCTTGAGCCCAAGAGGCAGAGGTTACTGTGATCCATGATTGTGCCACTGCACTCCAGCCTGAATGACAGCATCACTCTGTCTCTAAAACACACACACACAGACATGCACAATTTAAAGCTACAGTAATTAAAACTGCAGCACTGGAACTAGAGTTGAGAGACACATCAATGGAATGGAGTAAACAGCTCAAAAAATACTGTTCTATCTTTAAATGTTTACGTTTTTCAACAGAAGAGTAAGTTGTATCTCGAACCAGAAAGAAAGTGAAGTGTGTTATACAAATGGTGTCGAGTAAATTGGTTAACTACAGTAAAATAAAGTTGGATTCTTTTTTCCTACTTCATATCAAAATAAATTTCAGGTGGCTTAAAGAGTTAATGGCAAAAATGAAACTCTAAATGTATAGATAAAAATAAAAGTAAACATTTCATGTATCTTGGGACTAGAGTATGACTTTATTGACATAAAAGCAATAGGAAAACAAAATTGAGCAAACTATACATATTCTGATTAAAGAGATCATAAAAAGCAGTAGGAAAAACTTACAGCCCAATAAAAAATAAAACAGAAAAGGGCATAAATAAATATTATGCAAATGAAATACAGAAATCTAATCAAGATATTTAAAATGTCAAACTCTAGGTGTAATAATAGAAATACAAATTTACAAAGTAAGCATTTTTCGTATAGTAATTAGCAAGTTTTTTTGTTTGGTTGTTTTATTATAACATTACATTTGGTGAGAGTGAGATGAAACAGTGACCCTTAATACTACTGCTGAGAGTATACACTGTTACAGATTTTCTGGAAAGCAATCTATCAAATATTATTAATTCAGTTTTATCTGGTAATTTATCTTTTGGGAATATTTCTAAAGAATGCTAGTGTTACTTACAATATTGATAAATGAGTGCAACAGGAAAGCTCACTAAGATAAAAATGGTTAAACAAATGTTTTACAGCTTTGTAATTGTGCAGCCATTAGTAGTAGTGTGATATACATGCATATACATATGCATACATATATATATAGAAAGTGCCTAAATACATTAAGCAAAAAATCAAAAATGGACCATTCAAAATTATACTCTATGATTCCAATTTTTTAAGATAAAAGTAAATATATACACAGACAAAACTGGGTGGAAATATAGCCCAATGTTTACCTGAGTAATGGGACTGTAGGTGACTTTCATCTTTTTAACTTTCTATATTTTCCCATTTCTCTACAACAGATATGAATCATGTTTATAATTTAAAGGAATCACAAACATTATTTAAATGTTTTTCTCTGCATTCATCCACTTATTCACCCACCTACGCATTCCTCTCTTTCTCTTCTTCTGTCAAGTCTTATTTTAAAAACCCTGTGTTTCTTTTGTCATAGGCTCACTCCCTTGTAGCCAAGGGGCATCACTTGATCAATTAATTATTGCCTTTTTAAAGTTCTGCTTCTCTCTTCTCAGACTCTCTTCTCTTTTCTCATAGACTTCTCCACCCTTACACAAGGTCACAGTTCTACTAGCCCTGAATCACTTTTACTTAACTCTGTGGTCATTCTGCCACCCTCACCTTTCACCATGAACACCTTTGCAGTGTAGTCTTATTTACTTCATCTTCTTTTTTTTAAATTTTTTTTATTTTTTTATTGCATTTTAGGTTTTGGGGTACATGTGAAGAACATGCAAGATTGTTGGATAGGTACACACATGGCAGTGTGATTTGCTGCCTTCCTCCCCATCACCTATATCTGGCATTTCTCCCCAAGCTATCTCTCCCCAGCTCCCCACCCCCTGCTGTCTCTCCCCTATTTCCCCCTGACAGACCCCAGTGTGTGATGCTCCCCTCCCTGTGTCCATGTGTTCTTATTGTTCAACACACACATTCATCTTCATCTTCTTCTTTATTACTTCTTAAACCTTCACATTCTGGCTATCAAATCCATTACTGACATGCTGTCCTAAAGATCATCACTACTAACTGCCTACTATAAGTGCTTCCTACCAGTCCTTAAAATCTCCACCCCATCAGCAGCATGTGCTAGCACTCATGAAGCTCTCTTTCATGGAACCATGGCTTTGGAGATGTGGCTTTCAACTTTTTGCTTCCCCGTCACCTCTCCCAACAATATTTTCTTCTTCCAGCTCTCCTTCTTCCACCCTATTTCTAAATGAAGTTATATATCTGGCTTGTGATGGTTAATACTGAGTGTCAACTTGATTGAAGGATGCAAAATATTGATCCTGGGTGTGTCTGTGAGGGTGTTGCCAAAGGAGATTAACATTTGAGTAAGTGTGCTGGGAAAGGCAGACCCACCCCTAATCTGGGTGGGCACCATCTGATCAGCTGCCAGCATGGCCAGGAAATAAAGTAGACAGAAAAATGTGAAAAGGCTAGTCTGGCTTATCCTCCCAGCCTACATCTTTCTCCCATGCTGGATGCTTCCTGCCCTCTAACATCAGACACCAAGATCTTCAGCTTTGCGACTAGTACAGGCTTCCTTCCTCCTCAGCTTGCAGATGGCCTATTGTGGGACCTTGTAATCATGTGAGTTTAATACTCCTTAATAAACTCCCATATAATTAGTTCCGTCCTTCTAGAGAAACCTGACTAATATAGATTTTGATACCAGGAGTGGTTCTACAGGAACAGAATATTAAGGATAATGTTCTTTCATTGGTTTTGGGGTTTCTGGAGTTGGCTTCTTAATATGATTGGACCCAAAAATGCTAAGAACTCTATTTCTAAAAGTATGGAGAACACTGATAGTCTTCGGCATGAACTGTTTAGAGAGTTATGCAAAATAAAGTCATTTGACACTCCTGATTCACTACTCGTAAGACGCAAGTTACTCTATACATAATACTTTTGAGTACATCTAGAGAACCAAGGAACATAATGAAGTTGGTTGGTTGCTCGTGAGTTCACTGGACAAAGGGATAAAGGAAAATGATGAACTCAGGGATTCTATGTCCCAGCTACAGAAGCAGATACTGAGCCTCAAATCTGCTAAGATTGTCCTGAGTGAGAGTTTTATCTCCTGTAGAGAAAGGGCTGAAATTGTGGAAAAACAGATACAAGCTCTTATCATGTGAGTGGCTGACCTGCAAGGAAAGATGAATATACAGCCTCACCAGGTGTCTACTGTTAAAGTGAGGGCACTGATTGGAAAAGAATGGGACTCTGCAACTTAGAATGGGGATGTGTGGGAGGACCATGATGAAGCTGGGGACACTGAGTTTGTAAACTCTGAAGAAACGTTTTTGCCAAAAGAAACAGCTTCCCATCCCCAGTAGTGGCAACATCCCCTCTCTGACACTTGCTGCCTTTCCTACTTTTGTCTGAGGAGATAAACCCTGTGCTGCCTGAGGCAACAGTGATGGCCTCCCCTGAGGCAGTTGCCAGGCAAGATAATGTTGATTCTCCTCAGGAGCCATCCCCAACATCCCTATTTGATTTTAGACATATAACTAGACTAAAGTCCCAGTGGGCCTCTAGAAGTGAGGTTCAGAGTGTGATGCATGAGGAGGTGCACTATACTCAAAAAGAACTAATTAAGTTTTCTAATTTATATAAGCATGAATCTGGAGAACAGGCATGGGAATGGATATTAAGGGTGTGGGATAATAGTGGAAGGAACACAGAGTTGGATCAGGCTGAATTTATTGATTTGGGCTCACAAAGTAGGGACTCTGCTTTTAATGTTGCAGCTTGGGGAGTTAAAAAAGGTTCTAATAGTTCATTTGCTTGGTTAGCTGAAATATGGATTAAAAGATGGCCCACTGGGAGTGAATTGGAAATGCCTGCTCTCCCTTGGTTTAATGTACAAAAAGGGATCCAAAGGCTTAGGGAGATTGGGATGGTGGAGTGCCTTAGTCACTTTAGACCTACTTATCCCAGCTGGGAGGGTCCAGAAGATATACCCTTGACCAACGCTTTGCAAAATAGATTTGTGAGGGCAGCACCTGCATCTTTGAAGAGCCCTGTAATTGTTCTTCTGTGTATGTTAGATCTAACAGTGAGAACTGCAGTCACTCAACTACAACATTAAAATTCAATGGGAATAATTGGATCCCTAGGTGGCAGGGGCCAAGTGGTAGCACTCAACCATCAAAGGCAAGGTAGATGTAGCTACTGTAATGGACAGCAGAGGCAAAGCAGCAATCAGAATAGTCTGACTCGTGTAGAACTCTGGGATTGGCTAATTAATCATGGTGTTCCCAGAAGTAAAATTGATAGGAAGCCTACTACATTCCTACTTAAAATTCATATAAGCAGAAAACTTCCAGGTTGAATGGATAAAAGACTAATTTGAATTACAGAAACAGAGAATTATGGCCCCTCAATCAATTTCCAGATTTGAGCTACTTTATAGAACCAGAACTCCTTGAATGAAGGGGAGGCTGGGTCTCCTTGAGGAAGGACCCCAATAAAATACTGACAATTTATGCTGTTAATATTTCTCCCATCCTTCCCCAAGGAAACCTCCGGCCTTTTACCAGGGTAACTCTGCACTGGAGAGAGGGAAATTATCAGACATTTTGGGGACACTGGCTCTCAGCTGACATGGATTCCAGGGAACCCAAAACATCATTGTGGTCCTCCAGTTAAAATAGGGGCTTATGGAGGTCAGGTAATCAATGAAGCTTTAGCTCAGGTCTGACTTACAATGGGTTCAGTGGGTCCCTGGACTTATCCTGTGTCATTTTCCCAATGCCAGAATGAATAATTGCCATACACATACTTAGCAGCTGGCAAAACCCCCACATTGGCTCCCTGACTGGTAGGGTGAGGGCTATTATGGTGGTAAAGGCCAAATAAAAGCCATTAGAGCTGCTTTACCTAGAAAAATAAAAAATCAAAAACAACATCACATCCCTGGAGAGATTGCAGAGATTAGTGCCACCATCAAAGATTTGAAAGACATGGAAGTGGTGATTTCCACTGCATCCCCTTTTAACTCTTCTATGTGGCCTGTGCAGAAGACAGATGGATCTTGGAGAAAGACAGAAGATTATCATAAGATTAACCAAGTGGTGACTCCAATTGCAGCTGCTATACCAGATGTGGTTTCATTGCTTGAGCAAATTAACATACCTCTGGGTACCTGGTATGCAGTTATTGACTTGGGAAATTCCCGTTTCTCCATTCCTATCCATAAGGCCCACCAGAAGCAATTTGCCGTCAGCTGGTATGGTCAGCAATATGCCTTTACTGTCCTACCTCAGGGCTATATAAACTCTCTGGCTTTGTGTCATAATCTTATTCAGAGAGACCCTGATTGCTTTTCACTTCCACAAGATATCACACCGTTCCATTACATTGATGGCATTATGCTGATGGGGTCCAGTGAAAAAGAAGTAGCAAACACACTGGACCTATTGGCAAGACATTTGCATCCCAGAGGATGGGAAATAAATCTGACTAAAATTCAGGGACCCTTTACGTCAGTAAAATTTCTAGGAGTCCAGCGGTGAGGACCCTGTCGAGATATTCCTTCTAAGGTGAAAGATAAGTTGCTGCATTTGGCCCCACCTACAACTAAGAAAGAGGCACAACATCTAGTGAGCCTACTTGGATTTTAGAGGCAACACATTTCTCATTTAGGTGTGTTACTCCAGCCCATTTATCAAGTGACTTGAAAGGCTGCCAGTTTTGAGTGGGCTCCAGAATAGGAGAAGGCTCTGCAACACGTCCAGGCTGCTGTGCAAGCTGCTCTACCACTTGGGCTGAATGATCCAGCAGATCCAATGGTGCTTGCGGTGTCAGTGGCAGATATGGATGCTGTCTGGAGCCTTTGGCAGGCCCCTAGAGGTGAATCACAGTGGAGGCCTCTAGGATTTCATAACAAGGTGCTGCCATCTTCTGCAGATAACTACTCTCCTTTTGAGAGACAGCTCTTGTCCTGTTACTGGGCTTTGGTGGAAACTGAATGTTTGACTATGGGTCATCAAGTCACCATGTGACCTAAACTGCCTGTCATGAACCAGGTGCTTTCTGACCTGTCTAGCCATAAATTGGGTTATTCACAGCAGCATTCCATCATCAAATGAAATTGGTATACATGTGATCAGGCTCAAGTAGGTCCTGAAGGCACAAGTAAGTTAAATGAGGAAGTGGCTCAAATGCCCATGGTCTCCACTCCTGCCACCTTGCTTTCTCTCCCCCAGATGGCACCAATGGCCTTATGAGGAGTTCCCTATGATCAGTTGACGGAAGAAGAGAAAACTAGGGCCTGCTTCACAGATGGCTCTGCACAATGTGCAGGTACCATCCCAAAGTGGACAGCTGTAGCACTATAGCCTCTTTCTAGAACATTCCTGAAGGACAGTGGTGAAGGGAAATCTTCCCAATGGGCAGAACTTTGAGCAGTGCACACGGTTGTGTGCTTTGTATGGAAGGAGAGATGGCCAGATGTGCGATTATATACTGATTCACAGACTGTACCCAATGGTTTGACTGGATGGTCAGGGACGTGGAATAAGCATGATTGGAAAATTGGTGAGAAATAACTTTGGGAAAGAGGTGTGTGGATGGACCTCTCTGAGTGGTCAAAAACTGAATAGATTGGTATCCCATGTGAATGCTTACCAATGGATGACCTCAGCTGAAGAGGATTTTAATAATCAAGTGGATAAGACAACCCATTCTGCGGACACCACTCAGCCTCTTTCCCCAGTCACCCCTGTCATTGCCCAATGGACCCATGAACAAAGTGACCATAGTGGCAGAGATGGAGGTTATGCATGGGCTTAACAACATGGACTTCCACTCACCAAGGCTGACTTGGCTATGGCCACTGCTGAGGGCCCAATTTGCCATCAGCAGAGACCAACACAGAGCCCTCGATATGGCACCATTCCTCAGGGTGATCAGCCAACTACCTGGTAGCAGGTTGATTATATTGGACCTCTTCCATCAAGGAAAGGGCAGAGGTTTGTCCTCACTTGAATAGACACTTACTCCAGATATGGGTTTGCCTATCCTGCATGCAATGCTTCTGCAAAACTATCATCCATGGACTCACGGAATGCCTTATCCACCATCATGGTATTCCACACAGCATTGCCTCTGACCAAGGCACTCACTTTATGGCTAAAGAAGAGTGACAGTGGACTCATGCTCATGGAATTCACTGGTCTTACCATGTTCTTCATCATTCTGAAGCAGTTCAATTGATAGAACAGTGGAATGGCCTTTTGTAGTCACAATTACAATGTCAACTAGGTGACAATTCTTTGCGGATCTGAGGCAAAGTTCTCTAGAAGGTTGTGTTTGCTCTGAATCAGCATACAGTATATGGTACTGTTTCTCCCATAGCCAGGATTCATGGGTCCAGGAATCAAGGGATGGAAGTGAAAGTAGCACTGCTCACCATCACCCCTAGTGATCCAGTGGCAAAATTTTCACTTTCACTTCCTGCAACATTATTTTCTGCTGACCTAGAGGTCTTAGTTCCAGAGGGAAGAACGCTGCTACCAAGAGAAACAATTCCATTAAACTGGAAGTTAAGATTGCCACTGACCACTTTGGGCTCCTCCTACCTCTAAGCCAACAGACTAAGAAGAGAGTTACAGTATTGGCTGGGGTGATCAACCCAAACCATCGAGATGAAATCAGTCTAATACTCCACAATGGAGGTAAGGAACAGTATGCACAGGACACAGGAGATCTGTTGGGGCATCTCGTAGTATTACCAGGCCCTGTGATTAAGGTCAATGGGAAACTATAAAAGCCCAATCTAGGCAGGACTACAGATGGCCCAGATCCTTCAGGAATGAATGCTTGGGCCACTCCACCAGGAAAAAACATGACCTGCTGAGGTGCCTGCTGAAGGCAAAGGGGATACAGAATGCGTAGTAGAAGAAGGTAGTCATCAATACCAGCTATGACCATGTGACCAGTTGCAGACATGAAGACTGTAATTGTCATGAGTGTTTCCTCCTCCTTTTGTTAAAAACATGTTTGTGTATGTATACGCTTTTACTGAAAAACAAATCTTCATTTTATTTCATTTTTCCTTTATCATGTGACATAAGATTTATTGACTTCATGTCAGCATTTAATTGTTGTTAACTTTATATAATAGTGTTTGGGTTGGGGATTGGTGCATTTCTGGTTGTATGAAGGATAGTTGTATTATGTTAGGCGTAATTATGACATTATTATTGTCTTTGTTTGAAGATTATGTATGATCTCAGGAGATATGAATGGGTTCAAGTTGACAAGGGGTGGACTTGTGATGGTTAATACTGAGGGTCAACTTGATTGGATTAAAGGATGCAAAGTACTGATCCTGGGTGTGTCTGTGAGGGTGTTGCCAAAGGAAATTAACATTTGAGTAGGTGGGTTGGGAAAGGCAGACCCACCCTTAATCTGGGTGGGCACCATCTGATCAGCTGCCAGAATGGCCAGGATATAAAGTATGCAGAAAAACATGAAAAGGCTAGACTGGTTTAGCCTCCCAGCTTACATCTTTCTTCCATGCTGGATGCTTCCTGCCCTCCAACATCATACTCCAAGTTCTTCAGTTTTGGAACTCGGACTGGCTTCCTTGCTCTTCAGCTTGCAGACAGCCTATTGTGAAACCTTATGATCAAGTGAGTTTAATACTCCTTAATAAACTCATATGTATGTGTGTGTGTGTGTGTGTGTGTGTGTGTGTGTATGTGTATGTGTATGTGTATGTGTATGTGTATACATCCTTATATACATCCTATTAGCTCTGTCCCTCTAGAGAACCCTGACTAATACATGGTTCCTTTGTCTCTTTTTCTCTCTCTAGACTCTCTTGCTACTTCAGGCTTCTAGTTTTCCCTGTTGCAAGGCTCACCTCTCTCCTAAATTCAAGTTCCACATTCCAAGTTCCTGCTCAAACTTTCTACCCTGATGTCTGGCATGGATCTGTTGGAGAAATAGCTTTCATCTCCCCAAACCTGCTCCTCTTCCATATACTTGTCTATTTCTGTAAATGGTATCATCTAAGTTCCCCTTTAAAATACTCACATGACTTGGAGAAGCAAACTGTCTTTCCCACACCCATTGCCAAAGCCTTAGCTTTGGTTCTTGGCATTTTTTTTCTGGAAAGATAGAGAATGCTGCATTTTTTTCTGGAAAGATGGAGAACGCTGCATCCTGTATCTTTTCATTGGATTGATTTTCTGGTCAGGGAAGACCTCCTCCCTTGCTATAGGAACTATAAGTGGGAAGTTTCCCAATAACCACTGCAAGCAACATTGGCGGCACATATTGGCAGCACAGACATCTTAAATCTCTACTAGGACATATTTTCTTCATTTTTCTTTAAATGACAGCCCACTTGGTTTCCAAAAGCTTATCACTGAGATGTAATGTCAATAACGAGAAAAAGTTTGAGGAAACAGAATGGAAGGGGCAGAGCAATTTTTGGGACAGAGGCAAACAGAAAGGGGCAACCCTCAAATCAATTCCATAATTATGGCAAAACTCAGAGATGGGTTTTATTGCCAATGTGTGTCATCGGGAAACTTTCCATTTTGCTTAGTAATTCTTGTTAACCAGGAGCTAAGCTTTGAAAAGCACTGTTTAAAATTTATGAACTCTGAATTTCATAGTCTTGGGCAAATCTATGGTCTCCACACTCTAGTGAAGGTTATACTTCATAGTAATTGGAATTTTCTTCCTCAGTAATGTGAGCTTGCTTTGCACACATGCTAACATCTGCAGTCACCATCAATAGACCTAACAATGATTACCTTCTTTGGGCTACAGAGAAAAAAGTTGCAAAAAACAAACAAGAGCCTAGACTTTTCTTAAAGAAGACAAATGCAAACATGGATGGGCTTTTTCTTGAGTGCAATCTCTGTGTTTTCCCATTTTTTACATGGCTCACTTCTCTCCATCTCCTCCACCCATATCATTTACCCCTCATACCCCTTTCCTCTCTACCCTTCCCACCTATGTTAAAAGCTCTGTATGTATCCTTTCATATTGTTCTTAATGGCCAAATAATTATATACAGATTACATATGCCATTTAAAATATGTATTTTATTAAAATGGGGTATTTAAGACATTTTTCAGCATCTTATTTTCATATTTAACAATTCTTCATAGAAATCCTTTCATGTTGCCTGGTAGAGCTCTGTTTTATTCTTTTTTGATGTTTGCATAATATTTCACTGCACTGATGTCTTATTCAGGCATCTTCCCTATTAACATTCTCTTTGTTTTCATTTCTGTGCATGTGCATGACTACAGAAAATGCTATAATAAACAAATTTGTATATAGAGTATTGTGCATTGGTGCTTATATTTCCATGGGACATATTCTCAGGAATGAGATTTCTGAGGTAAGGCATATTGCAGGATCTTTGAACATCTCTTCAGGAAGTGGCTGTATCACTTTTAAACATTTTGCCTGTCTTGTGGCTATAAAGTGATATCATATTATTGTTTTAATTGGAAACTCCTTGACTATAAGTAAATTTGAACATTTTTCATAAGTTTGCTTAGCTTGTTGGATTATGATTCTGTGAATGTGTCTCTTCACATCCTTTCTTGATTTTTCCTTTAGGTTGTTTGTTCCCTCCTTTGTCCAATTTACAAGAGCCCTCTGTATATTTTAGATATACTTTCTATCTGCCCTTTGCATTATAAAAACATTTCTAAAACTATTATTTGTCTGTGGCTTTATGATTTCATTTGCCATATAGAATTTTTAAATTCATATAACGTTTAGTAAGCCCTTCTTTCCTTTCATAGTTTCTGAGTATCCAATCTTGCTCTCTGTCTTGTACACATACTCCATGATTTTTCTACAAGATTTTAATTTTTTTTATATTTAAGTCTTCATCTGGAATTTATTTTAGTATGTGATGAAATACAGTATTCATGCAATATTATTTTCTTCTCAAAGGATGCCAGATGTATTATCATTTATTACATTATCCATATTTTTCCCACTGAATTAAAATATCATTTTGTAGTACCAGATATTCAACACATTATAATACCACCTTAATCTAATCAAATCAATATATTATTAGTACTGGACTACAGAAATAGATCAGTAGGACAGATAAGCAAATCACATACTTGCTGAATTTGGATTTATATGGCTTCCTATAAATTTTCAGAGGCACCTAGGCCTGAGATCTAGGTTTGAATCTAGGAACCACCACTTGGCCTTGTGGAGCAAACCAAATTACCTTGCTTAGGCTCAGCCTCCTCATCTGAGAAAGGGATATTGTCAAAGGGATATTGTGAGGATATAGCAAACACAGCACATGAAGTACTTAGTATAATGCCTAGCACATAGTAAGACTATAATAAAGGGTAGTTGCTACTTTGTCTGCCCTCTTGACACCCATTCTGTCTTGTAAGCACCATGTCTACTTTTTGTAACCCCACTGTGAGCTCTCAGAGGGCAGTCATGGTCTATTATGTTCCTCAGCACCCAGATTGCCCCCCATAAAGAATTAAACAGAATTGATCTTTATTGACAATACTCTATGCTTTGTCTGTTTTACCTTTTCCTACTATGCAGAATCTAAGCTGAGTGAGTTCTTCCTCCTCTGGGATGTACTTCTACCACTGACTGCAAGAGTTGGTCCCTGCATGTCTCTCCTCTGCTAGGGCATGCTCATAGTCAGCTGTGGCTATTATTCATTGTGCATTCTTTCACAGTGCACTTTCATTGGTACAGTTACCTCAGCTTTGTCTCCCTAATGCCTAGCAGTCTTTGCCACAATGTAGGATACACAGTAAATTATTCTGGGTAAATTTTATTTTCATTCTAATTAAATCAATCAACTAGTGAGACAGAAATTTTTATATATTATTTTAGAATTATTTAGTTTAGTTGAGAAAGCTTATAACATGGAAAAATAAAGTGTTAATTAAGTTGAACCCTACTAACTAAGCCTTCAGTGAATCTGTTTCTCTCTGGTCTAACCTTTGGAGGTGAGAAGGAAGCAATAGATAGCAACATCTAAAACGTCATCATCACATCAAGAATCCCTTTAAGTGGTATTTCCAGATATAATACAGGACTCCCAGTTAAATCTAAATTTCAAATAAACATTGAGAATTTTTTATTCAAGTATGTCCCAAAGATGACATGGCACAAATGACACTAAATAATTGTTTATTTATTTAAGATTCAAATTGAAGAGAGTGCCTTATATTTTTATTTGCTAAATCTGGGAACCACATTAAAAATCTATGTTGCAGGAGACATTTGAGGAATTATAACTGATTCATTGGGATGCCCCAAGTTAAAGCCCTGGAGATTTCTCGTGTACACAATTGGTGTTCAATAAATGTTTGGTGAATTGACTACAGAATAGTAATTAGTAATAGTTACTTTTTGGTCATTGATTGTTTAAAGGCTTGAAAATGGACAGATGTAAGCCTAGAAAGAATTTTGACAATAAGGAAGTCACAGAAAAGCAGTTTTTTAAAATTAACCCTTTATTAACCAAATAGGAAAAACATACCCATTTGGGAGAGAGTTTCATGGTGCTGCTGGAAAGTACTTGAAACTTATCTTTACTTGTACATGTAAGGTTTCTAATTTTTTGGCTTACTACTTGAATATAACAATGTGTGTGTGTGTGTGTGTGTGTGTGTGTGTACGTGGGGAAATGGTTAGAGGCAGGGGGCAGGAGAGGCAAGACAAGAAACGTAATACCAATGAATGGAAAACAAAACACTTGAAAACTTTTCTTCTTTCTACATTTCATGGAGAGTTAATGGCTTTTTTAAAGTACTTCCAAAATCAGAATTGGTCAGTGCAGAGTAGCAGGCACAAATATGGCCTCTAGTGTTCTATTAATGATGGGATCAAATGAAGAAGCTCTTCTACATGCTATTTATGAAAGGGCAAGAGAACCAATGTAATGTTTAGTTTCTTGGAGGAAACTGAAAAAAAAAATAATCCCATATTACCACAATACAGCATGAGTTCAATGCAAATGGAAAAGACTGGTGGCTTATTAATAGGCTCTCCCTGTAGCAAGCTGGCCTTCCCGGCTTCAGTTTGAAATTGATTATTTTAATACAGAATTCCTGAATGAAAGAGGTTCTTGGCCTTTTCCTGGGCTGTTGAATAATGTATGTGGGAGAAAGCAAATAGCAGCAGAGGGTCTCAGCTGCAGGAACAATGGCGCACACCCAGAGCTGAGGGGGCACGTTAGTTTATCATCGCCTTGTCAATCCTTCTAGCCTGGGAATCGCGGGGCAGCCTGGAAAGCAGCAGCTGCCCGACGTGTGGTGAACTGACCGGGGCACTTTAAAGAGACAACTCCATTTACCCATCTGAAAACAAGATATTGATTTTCCTCCAGTGCCGGAGAGAAAAGAGCCGTCCTGAAAATATATGGAGACCACCATTTATCCAGGCTCCTCCCCCACCAATCACACCACCCCAACTGTTTTCTTGGCTTCCTCTCCACAAAGTTCCATTTTTTCCTTCTTCACCTGGAGTGGGAAGAAAGCAACCCCTGCTTTTCTGCCTTCTGTGGATGCATCACTCTGAGTGCTTTCAAGCTGAAACTGGAAAAGTACGTAATAACTGGCATTGGGGGACATATTTTATAAATTAGAAATCAATTTTTTCCATCCACATGGAAATTACATATTACAGTAAACTTCAGACTGGCACTTTACAGCTTTCTTATCTCAAGCTGTGTTCATCTTAAGTCATTAAGGCAAATCTTGTAGCAACCTAGAATAATAACAAGCTTCAACTCCTTAGGTGGTTTTATCATGAGACAGTTTTTTCTTCATATATAATAGTCCAGAAGATCTGAGGACCCAGATCAGATGAAAAAAACGTAGCTTGTATTGCCACAGTAAACATCCATAAGTACTTCTTAGAATGGCAGGAGCTTGAAATCAACGTGCTACAAGCATGGGGTGAAGTGTAGCTCTGAATGGAGGCAGCCAGGAGGCCAAGCACCCAGAAGGTGACTTGAACTACTCCACAGGCTTCAAGAGACTGGAAGTGTGTTATTGGAGGTCAATTCTGATTTCTTTAATTGCTCATATCCACATGTGCTCAAAATTTCCACCATTCTGAGAAGAGTGGATGGTTGATGCAGCATATCCTTCTTCAGAGAGGGAAAAGGAGTAGCTGAACGAAGTATGCCTCTCTCACCTTCAACAAGATTCATTTAGAGGTTAAGCAGGGACTCCAAATGCTGGATTTCCAAAATGGAATTTTTCCTCAAAAATTCCCTGTATTCACCACTACCGTGAGAAGTCTCATAGAAAAACTGGGAAGTTCAAGGGGGAAAAAAATGGGGGTAGGGGTAGAAAAAATGAGAGAAGAAAAACAGCTCTTGCAAAGCAAATAAGAAAACCCATCCCTAGCTGCAGTAAAGGTAGGTCAGAAATGGCAAGTGCTGGCCTTAACCCTGTGTTTACCCCACCAGTATCCAGAAATGCAAGCTGAACCTTGTGAGTGGGGCCCCAGTTGTTGAGCTCTCTGTTATGCTAAACAAGCACTCGAGGTGGACTGGCCCAACCATCTGCTAGAGACATGCATAAATCGAGGGAAGGTAGAGCAGTACAGCATGTGTATAATGTGGAGTACATGGGAAAAAGCAAAAGTGCCTCATTAAAACGCAGCAGAAAGTGACCAGAGAACAGAATGTGGTGGGCAGAGATTAGTGTTCCAATTATTATCAGTGTTAATAACCACACGCAGGGAACTCCAGGTTCTCTTGTTCATGAGACATGAAGCCTCTGACAGTGCAGGGATTGGGAGGACTAGCTCACCCATTAGAATTTTTGTTATTCATTTGATTTTGTGACACCTTTCCCATCTGGACAAGTATTGGATGACACGGAGCTCTTCTTTCAAGTGTATACGTTCTCTAGTATAACATTAACCTTTAAAAAATATATAGGAAATGAAAAAATAGAGAAAAATTCCCACCCAGGCACAAACCCTGTTAATATTTTCATCTATGTTTTTCTGGTCTTTGTTGATTTTTTCCCCTGCCTTTATGGTTCTTACAAGTTATTGTCCATTTTTAACACAACATATAGATAGTTTTAAAATATTACATTTGAAATGTGCCCATTTGAATAACACATATATATTTGAAAGTTTTAATGGAATTTAAAATTAAGTCAACATTCTAAGATGATGTAATTAATATGCCTTGACTACTCAGAAGCATCCTTATTTTGAAGGCAGGAAGCAGGGTGGGGGAAAGCAGAAATTGGGTTGGGGGAATCAATGGCCCAAATGAGGAGAGCATGTACCAGAGTTGAACCATCCTGAGGGACAGCCTATATCTGGGGCTTGAAACTGGCAGCTCATTTCAGTCCTCATATATGCTTTGTCTGGCTTACAGAGCTTTTTAGTTTTTTAAATTTTTTTAGAGACAGGGTCTTGCTCTGTTGCCTAAGCTGGAGTGCAGTGGCATCACCACAGCTCATTTCAACGTACAACTCCAGGGTTCAAGTTATCTCCCTGCCTCAGCCTCCAGAGTAGTTGGGACTACAGGCACATACCACTCACTCCCAGCTAAATTTTTAAAATATTTATGTAGAGATGAGGTCTCACTATCTTGCCTAAGTTTGTCTCAAACTCCTGGCCTCAAGCGATCCTCCTTCCTCAGCCTCCTAAAGTGTTAGAATTACAGTTCTTAGCCACCATGCCAGGCAAGGGAGCTTTTCTTTAAATGTTTATTTTGAATGCCTTTAAATAGGGAATTACCCCCCTCCCCCCATTTTGCCACAAGCCCCACCTCTCCTTATCATATTATACTCTTCTACTTTCTGCATTTCCATTTCTTCCTGGTCCTTGAAGGCATTTGCCCTTATAACCCCTGTGTGACTTTAAGATATCCTGGAAGGCCCCACTTCCCTGCAGAATCCTCTAAACCAGTGGATCATAATTATGGGTGATTTCTCTCCCCAGGGGATATTTAGCAGTGCTTAGAAATTTTTGTCTTAACTGGGGAGGGCGTTGTTGCACTACTGGCATCTAGTAAGTTGAGGCCAGAGATGGTGCTAAACATCTTACAATGCAGAGGAAAGTCCCCCACAATAATTATCCAGCCCAAAATGTCCACAGTGCTGAGACTGAGAAACCGTGCTCTAAATCAGGGCTGGATTTGCACCACTAGAGTTCTCTTCTTTCAATTTAGGATTTCAGTCCCTTGAAAAATGCAAATCCCACTGAGAGTAGTAATATTTTATGCTGTTGGCCACTTACACCTGACTATGAAGGAAGGATCTGTGAATGGGATTGGCTAAATGGCTGGGTAGGAAGAAAAGGAAAAATAAGACATGGAGGACACAAAGCACACATCCTATTGGCAGGCTTTCACCATTTCACAATAAGGATCATTCCACAAAGGGAGCTCACACCAAATTCCTCTTAGTAACCCCACCATTAATAATTATGTCACACTATATAAAGTTGATTACTTGCTTCAGGAGAAGCACTGAATTCAGCCACTTTATATCTATGATCTCACTGCATTCTTATAACAATATTGTGAGACAGATAAGGAAACTAAGGCACAGAAGAAATAAGTAACCATCTCAAAGCCACATATATAGAGAGTGATAGAACTGAGACTCCGAAACTTGTATTGCTCACTGCAGAGATCAAACTCTTAGCCAAGATCAAGGGACAACATTTACTAAAAATTTTCACTGAGCCAGACACCAGGTTAAGTGCTATATGATGTCACCTAATCTTTACAAAATCCTGAACGGTAGATATTATTATCATCCCCATCAAACAAGTGAGGAAACTGAGAGTTAGACAAGTCTCACAATTAGACCTTTAACACAAGGTCTGCTTGACCTCCTAAGTTTAAAGTTAGTCAAAGCATTAAAGTTCAGTCCATCATGCCTTCACTGATATTGGAAGGAGTGATGTGAAATGGACAGAGCACTGACCTTAGACCAGAATACCTACTTTGGAGTCTTAGCTGTGCCACAATCTTAATGGGTGACCTCAGTCAAGACCCTGAGATCAAGTCCTCTTGTCCGATTCTCAAGAAAAGAAAGGAGCCAAACCACCATGAGCCATGGTTTCTTCTAGTTAGCTTCAATATACTTAGAAGAAGTACTCCTCCCCAATGACAAAGCAATGAGGAAACCTAGTCAGTCTGGTAAGAGCATTTTCAATCAAAGAGGCTAAACCAGAAAGACTGAGCTGTTCCAGCTCAAAGAGCAGCCATGAACCTTTAAGAATGTTCAAGATGGAAATATGCCCATTAATCATGACTCTTTATTGTACCTCAATTTTCATATTCTGTTACCATAATCTGAGCATCTTTCAAAGTCAACTTCTACTAACAATGCCTAACAAAGTCATGATTTTCTAAAATGTCATTTGATGACTCTACCTACCCATTTTTATAGTAGTGTTTTCTGGGGCATTGGGGAACTTTTTCTTGTTTAGTAATGAGAATAGCCTCCTGGATCTTTTTACCTGAGCTGATAGGGGCTTTTCAGTCAGTTCAGAGGGAAGATAAGTTAAACTGTAAGGGAGTGTCATTTAGATGACCCAAAGAATTTGTTACTTTATCATAGTAACTTCTCCAAAGCCAACTTCACAAAGATAATACTATTGAAAGGCATGTGTCGTAAGCAAACAAAAACATAAAGTGGGAAAAGGACACCCTTTTCAACAAATAGTGCTGGGATAATTGGATAGCCACATTTAAGAGAAGGAAAATGGATCTTCATCCCTCACCTTATACAAAAATCAACAAAAGATGGATTAAGAACTTAAACCTACGACATGAAACTATAAAAATTCTAGAAGATAATATTGGAAAGACCCCTGTAGACATTGGCTTAGGCAAGGATTTCGTGACCAAGAACCCAAAAGCAGATATAATAAAAACAAAGATAAATAGCTGGGACCTAAGTAAACTAAAGAGCTTTTGCAAACCAAAAGGAACAGTCAGCAGAGTAAACAGACAACCCACAGATTGGGAGACAATCTTCACAATCAATACATCTGACAAAGGACTAATATCCAGAATCTACAACAAACTCAAATCAGTAAGAAGAAAAAAAAATCTCATCAAAAAGTTGGCTAACGACATGAACAGACAATTCTCAAAAGAAGATACACAAAACGGCCAACATGAAAAAATGTTCAACATCACTAATGATCAGGGAAATGCAAATCAAAATCACAATGCAATACCACCTTACTCCTGCAAGAATGGCCATAATCAAAAAATTTAAAAAACTAGATGTTGGCATGGATGCGCTGATCAGGGGACACTTCTACATTGCTGGTGGGAATGTAAACTAGTACAGTCACTGTGGATAATGGTGTGGAGATTCCTTAAATAACTAAAAGTAGAATTACCAATCCCATTACTGGCTATCTACCCAGAGGAAAAGAAGTCATTACACAAAAAAGATACTTGCATATGCATGTTTACAGCAGCATGATTCACAATTGCAAAACTGTGAAGCAACCCAAATGCCCATCAATCAACAGGTGGATAAAGAAACTGTGGTGTATATGTATGTATGTATGTTTGTGTATGTATGTATATGTGTGTGTGTGTATGTATATGTATATGTCTGTGTGTGTATATATATGTGTGTGTGTGTGTGTATATACATATATATATATATATATATAATGAAATACTACTCAGCCATAAAAAGGAATGGATTAACAGCATTTGCAGTGACCTGGATGAGACTGGAGACTATTCTAAGTGAAATAACTCAGGAATGGAAAACTAAACATCATATGTTCTCACTGATATGTGGGAGCTAAACTATAAGGAAAGGCATAATAATGATACAATGGACTTTGGGGACTCAGAGGGAAGAGTGGGAGGGGGTGAGAGATAAATATGGTGCAGTGTATACTGCTTGGGTGATGGGTGCTCCAAAATCTCACAAATCATCACTACAGAACTTACTCATGTAACCAAATACCACCTATATCCTCAATAACTTATGAAACAATAAAAACAAAACAAAAACTCCTTACAAAAGGAAAAAAAGAAAGGAATCTGTTGTGATCTAATGTTGAAATTATGAACTATCTTGACCTAGTAGCTTTGGCAATGTTTAATAGACTTCTAGTATCATTGTCTTTACCTTGAAATTTTAAATTTCCTCCAGGAACTCAGGGTGCCTTGGTGCACAGTTTGGGAACCACAGGTATACAATGAAAATTCCATGTCTTTCCTACTTCAGACCCCAATTCATTATTCCCATTCCCTGTGGCATGCACTATTAACAGTTTCTGGTGTCTAATTCCAGAAAATTTCTATGCATAATCAAATAGAAGCATATCATACATACTGCTTCCATTCTCACTTTTTCTGCTTACTATATTCTGGAGATCATTTCATAGTAGTACATAACAATTCTTTGTTGTTTTTGCAGTTTCATGGTGTAATTTATGAAATGAAATTATTGATGTACATTTAGTTGTTAGCATTACTAATGGCATTGTAGTGAATATTCTTCTACATATATCTTGGAGCACTTGCAGGATGAATTCCTAGAAACAGAACTTCTTGACCAAGAGATATATACATTTAAAGTTTTGAGAGATACTGAATTTGTTGTAATTAATTTCAATTAATTGGTACACTCTCCCTCTCCCTAAAAGAAGTCTAGGTAAGAAAGAAGAAACTTGAAGCTGGCATATTAGAAAAGCTTACATCAAAATACTCAAGTCCTTTCAAATGTCTGGAAAGCCTTAACAAGAAGAATGGCAACAAATAAGCTGAGACAGTGAAGGCTATAATAAATACCTAATTCTTCAATGCCTAGACATGAAACAACATCTTTAGTTCATTTAGTGAGGTCATGTTTTTCTGGATGGTGTTGATGCTAGTAGATGTAACTTTTCAGACAGAGAAGTCAAACAGCTGTATTGAAGAAACTCAAAGAAATTCAAGATAACATAGAGAAGGAATCCAGAATTCTATCAGATAAATTTAGCAAAAAGATTGAAGTGATTAAAAAAGAATCAATCAAAAATTCTGGAACTGAATAATGCAACTGGCATACTGAAGAATGCATAAAAGTCCTTTAATAGCAGAATTGATAGAGCAGAAGAACTAGCGAGCTTGGAGACAGATTATTTGAAAATATACAGCCAGAGGAGAAAAAATAATAAAAAAGAGTGAATAACACCTATAGGATACAGAGAATAGACTCAAAAAAGGGAAATATAAGAGTTATTAGCCTTAAAGAGGAGGTAGAGAAAGAGAGAGTAGACAGTTTATTTAAAGAAATAATAACAGAGACTTCCTAACCCTAGAGAAAGATATCAATATCCAAGTACAAGAAGGTTATATAGAACACCAAGCAGATTTAACTCAAAGACTACCTCAAGGCATTTAATAATCAAAATTCCAAAGGCAAAAGTAAAGGATTCTAAAAGCAGCAAGAAAAAAGAAACAAATAGCATACAGTGGAGTGCCAATAAGACTGGCAGCAGACTTTTCAGTGGAAACTTTACAGGCCAGGAGAGGGTGGCATGACATATTTAAAATGTTGAAAGAAAAAAAAAAAACCTTTTACCCTAGAATAGTATATACAGTGAAAATATCCTTCAAAGATGAAGGAGAAGTAAAAACTTTTTCAGACAAACAAAAGCTGTGGGATTTCATAAAAAGCAGACCTGTCGTACAAGAAACGCTAAAGGAAGTACTATAAGGAAAAAAAAAAGGGTAATGAGCAGCTAATAATAATCTGTATGTACAAAACTTACCAGTATTAGTAAATACACAGAAAAACACATTATAATACTGTAACTGTAGTGTATAAACTATTTGTATTAGTACATTCTCATGCTGCTAATAAAGACATACTCGAGACTGGGTAATTTATAAAGGAAAGAGGTTTAATTGACTCGCAGTTCAGCATGACCAGGGAGGCCTCAGGAAACTTTTACAATCATGGCAAAAACTGAAGCAAACAGATGCTTCTTCACATGATGGCAGCAAGAAGTGCAGAGCAAAGTTAGGGAAAGCCCCTTATAAAACCATCAAATCTCATGAGAATTCACTCACTGTCATGAGATAACTGCCCCCATGATCTAATTACCTCCCACTGGGTGCCTCCCAAGACACATGGGGATCATGGAAACTACAATTCAAGATGAGACTTGGGTAGGGACACAGCCAAACCATATCACTATTCTTGACCTAAGTAGAACCACTAAATAACGAACCAATAAAAAATACTAACTACAACAACTTTTCAAGACATACTACAAGAAGATAAAAATAGAAACAAAAAACATTAAAAAGCAGGGGGACAAAGTTAAGGCATAGAGTTTTCATTAGTTTTCTTCTTGCTCTTGCTTGTTTATGCAAATAGTATAAAGTCATTATCAGGTTAAAATAATGGGTTATACAATATTTGCAAGCCTCATGGTAACCATAAACCAAAAAACATATAATGGACACACAAAAAATAAAAAACAAGAAAATCATATCACCATAGAAAATCACTTTCACTACAGGAAGACAGGAAGGAAGAAAAGAATGAAGAGAAGACCACAAAATAGCCAGAAAAAAAGTTTTTTAAAGGGCAGGGGTAAGTTCTTATCAATAATAACATTGAATGTAAATGGACTCAATTCTCCAATCAAGTGACACAGACTGGCTGAGGGATGAAACAAAAAAGACCCATTGATCTGTTGTCTATAAGAAACACACTTCACATATAAAGGCACACATAGACTGAAAATGAAACAATGGAAAAAGATATTCCATGCCAACAGAAACCAAAAAAGAGCAGGAGTCACTATACTTATATCAGACAAAATAGATATCAAGACACAAACTATAAGAAGAGACAAAGAAGGTCACTATATAATAAAAAGGTAAATTCAGCAAGAGGACATAACAATTAAAAAATACACGCACCCAACACTGGAGTATCCAGATACATAAAGCAAATATTAAAACTAGAAATAGGCCCCAACACAATAATAGCTGGAGAGTTCTACACCCTACTCTCAGCATTAGACAGCTTTTGAGACAGAAAAATCAACACACAAACTTCACACTTGAACTGCACTATAGACCAAATGGATCTAATAGATATTTACCAAACATTTTATCCAAGAGCTGCAGAATACACAGTCTTCTCCTCAGCACATGGATTATTCTTAAAGGTAGACCATATGTTAGTTCACAAAACAAGTCTTAAAACAAAAAAACTGAAATAATACCAAGCATCTTCTCTGACTACAATATAACTAGAAATGAATGACAAGAGGAATTTTGGCAACCATACAAACACATGAAAATTAAACAATATGCTCTGAATTAGCAGTGAGACAATGAAGAAATTAATAAGAAAATAGAAGAATTTGAGACAAATGATAATGGAAACATAACATACCAAAATGTATGGTATACAGCAAAAGCAGTACCAAGAGGGAAACAGAGCTATAAGTGCCTATATTAAAAAAGAGGAAACCTTCAAATAAACAACCTAATGATGTATCTAAAGAACTAGAAAAGCAACAGCAAACAAAATCCAAAATTAGTAAAATAAAATAAATAATAAAGATCGCAGCAGAAATATATGAAATTGAAATAAAAAAAATACAAAAATCAATGAAACAGAAAGTTGGTTTTTGAAAAATTAAATAAAATTGACAAACCATTAACCAGACTAACTATGAAAAAAGGAGAGAAGATCAAAATAAATAAAACCAGAAATAAAAAGGAGGCATTACAACTAATACTACAGAACCTCAAAGGATTACTAGAGGCTACCAGGAAAAATATGCCAATAAATTGGAAAATCTAGAAGAAATGGACAAATTCCTAGATATGCATAACCTGCCAAGTTTGAACTAGGAATAAATCTGAAACCTGAACACACCAATAACAAATAATTACATCAAAGCCATAATAAGAATCTCCCAGTAAAGAATAGTCTGCAACCTGATGGCTTTACTGCTGAATTCTACCAAACATTCAAAGAACTAATACCAATCCTACTCAAACTATTCTAAAAAATAGAGGAGGAGGGAACACTTCCACTCTCATTCTATGAGGCCAGTATTACCCTGATACCAAAACCATTCAAAGTGGAATGGAAGAAGTCAAATTATCCTTGTTTGCAAATAATATGATCTTTTATTTTGGAAAAATCTAAAGACTCCACAAGAAAGCTATTAGAAGTGAAACATTCAGTAAAGTTATAGAATACAAAATCGACATACAAAAATTAGTAGAATTTCTATATGCCAACAGATTATATCCAAAAGACAAGCAGCAGCAAATGCCAGTCAGAGTGTGGAGAAAAGGGAAACCTCGTACACTGTTGGTGGTAATGCAAATTAGTACAACCACTCTGAAGAACAGTTTGGAGGTTCCTCAAAAACTAACAATAGAGCTGCCACCGGGCACGGTGGCTCACGCCTGTAATCCCAGCACAGTGGGAGGCTGAGGCGGTGGATCACTTAAAGTCAAGAATTCAAGACCAGCCTGGTCTACATAGTGAAACCCATCTCTACTAAAAATGCAAAACGTTAGCTGGACATGGTAGCAGGCACTGGTAATCCCTGCTACTCAGGAGGCTGAGGCAGGAGAATCACTTGAACCTGGGAGGCAGAAGTTGCAGTGAGCCAAGATTGTGCCACTGCACTCTAGTCTGGGTGACACGAGCGAAACTCCATCTCAAAAAAAAAAAAAAAAAAAAAAAAATAGAATTGCCATATGATCCCGAAATACCCCGGCTGGATATATAGCCAAAAGAAAAGAAATCAGCATATCAAAGAGATATCTCCACTCCCATGTTTGTTGTAGCACTGTTTACAATAGCTAAGATTTCGAAGCAACGTAAGTGTCCATCAAAAGGTGAATGGATAAAGAAAATGTGGTACATATATACAATGAAGTACTATTGAGCCATAAAAAGTATAAGATCCAGTCATCTGCAACAACATGAAAGGAACTGGAGATGATTATGTTAAGTGAAATAAACCAAGCACAGAAAGACAAACACTGCATATGCTCACTTATTTGTGTTATCTAAAAATCAAAACAATTGAACTCATGGACATAGAAAGTAGACGGTGGGTTACCAGAGACTGGGAAGGGTTGTAGGGGGTTGTGTGAGAGAGGTGGAGATGGTTATTGGGTATTAAAAAAAATAGGAAGAATAAATAAGACCTACTATTTGATAGCACAACTCGGTGACTATAGTCAATAATAACTTAATTTCATATTTTAAAATAACTTAAAGAATGTAATTGGTTTGCAACTCAAAGGGTAAATGCTTGAGGGGTTGGATAAAAATATGCTACAGAGCTATAGTAACCAAAACAACATGGTAATTTTAGTGTGATGGGTGCACCAAAATCTCAGAAATCACCATTAAAAAACTTATCCATGTAAACTTCTAAAATAAAATTTAAAAAAACAGACACACAGATCACTGGAACAGAATACTGAACCCAGAAATAAATCCACATACCTACAGTGGACTCATTTCTTCAAAGTTTCCAAGAACATAAATTGGGGAAAGGACAGTCTTTTCAATAAATGGTGCTGGAAAAACTGGATATTTACATGCAGAAGAATGAAACTGGACTACACTGGTTCATTCTCAGCCTGCTATAAAAAACATCTGAGACTGGGTAAATGATAAAAGATAGAGGTTTAGTTGACTCACAGTTCTTTATGGCTGGGAGGCCTCAGGAAACTAACAATTATGGCGGAAAGCACCTCTTCACAGGCAGCAGGAGAGAGAATGAGTGCCAACAAGGGAAATGCCAGATACTTATAGAACCATCAGATCTCATGAGGGCTCACTCATTATATCACAAGAACAGCATGGGCGAAACTGCTCCCATGATTCAATCACTTCCCACCAAGTTCCTCCCACAACAGGTAGGGATTATGGAAACTACAAATCAAGATGAGATTTGAGTGGGGACACAGAGCCAAACCATATCACTTACCTATTGCCATATGCTAAAATCAAATCAAAATGAATTAAATATTAAATCTAAGACCTCAAGCTATGAAACTACCACAAGAAAACATTGGGGACAATCTCCAGAACATTGGACTAGGCAAAGATTTCTTGAGCATTACACCAGAAGTACAGGCAACCAAAGCAAAACTAGAGAAATGGGATCACGTTAAGTTTAAAGGCATTTGCACAGCAAAGGAAATAATCAACAAAGTGAAGAGACAACCAATGGGAGAAAATATTTGCAAACTACCCATTTGACAGAAGATTAATAACCAGAAAGTATAAGGAGTTTAAACAGGTCTATAGGATTAAATCTAATAATCTGATCAAAAAATGGGCACAAGATTTGAGTAGACATTTCTCAAAAGAAGAGATACAAATGGCAAACGCACATATTAAAATGTGCTCAACATCATTGATCATAAAAGAAATGCAAATCAAAACTACAATGACAAATCATTTTACCCCTGTTAAAATGCTTTTATCCAAAAAATCAGGCAAAAACAAATGCTAGTGAGGATGTGGAGAAAGAGAACAGTTGTACATTGTTGATGAGAATGTAAATTAGTACAACCACTATGCAGAATAGTTTGGAGGTTCCTCAAAAAAACTAAAAATAGAGCTGCCATATGATCCAGCAATCCCACTCCTAGGTATATTCCCCAATGAAGAAAATCAGTATATTGAAGATATATCATCACTCTCATGTTTGTTACAGGACTATTTATAATAGCCAAGAGGTGGAAGCAACCTAATGTTCATTAGCAGATGAATGGATAAAGAAAATGTGGTACATATATAAGAGGAGTACTATTCAGCCATTAAAAAGAATGACATCCTGTTATTTACACAACATGAATGGAACTGGAGGTCATTATGTTCAATGAAATAAGCCAGGCACAGAAAGACAAACATCACATGTTCTCACTTATTAGTGGGATCTAAAAATTTAAAAACTGAACTGACATGGAAATAGAGAGTAGAAGAATGATTAACAGAGGTTGGGAAGGATACTGGGGAGAGGAATGTGGGATAAGCAGGGATGGTTAATGTGTACAAAAATTAGTTAAAAAGAATGAATAAGACCTAGTATTTACTAGCATAACAGGGTGACTATAGTTAAAAACAATTTAATTGCACAGTAAAAAAGTATCATTGGATTTTTTGTAACACAAAGGATAAATGCTTAAGGTGATGGATTCCCCATTTACCCTGATGTAATTATTATACATTGCATGCCTCTATCAAAATATCTTATATAACCCATAAGTACACCTACTATGTACACACAAAATTTTAAAATAAATAAAATAAAAAATTGTAAAACCTTTAAATTCAACAATGCGAGAACAACCATCTCAATTAAATATTTGGCAAAGTTAAACATAGTTTTGCCATGTGATCCATCAACTGTACCTCTAGGCATTTATCTGAATGAGTTGGAAACTTATGCTCACACAAAAACCCGCATAAGAATATTTATAGTAGCTTCTATGGTCTTAATCTGTCCCCAAAAATTCATATGCTGAAACTTAATCATCAATGTAACAATGTTTAGAGGTGAGACCTTTAGGATGTAATTCAGCCATGAGGGCTCTGCTCTTTTGAACGGATTGGTGTCCTTATGAAAAGGCTTGAAAGAAGGGAGTTTGCTCTCTTTTGTCCTTCTACCTTTCTGCAATTTGAGGACTTGTAGACAACACCATTTTAAAAGATGGGCCCTCATCAGACACTGAACCTGCCAGCATCTTGATCTTGGACTTCCAAGCCTCCAGAACTGTGAAAAATAAATTTTTGTTCTCTATAAATTACCAAGTATCAGGTTTTCAGATATTTTGTTATAGTGGCATAAACAACCTAAGATGCAAGCTTTATTTATAATTGTGAGAAACTAGAAGCAACCAAAATATTCCTCCACAGGTGAGTTGATAAATAAACTGTGGTACATCCAAAAATGGAATACTGTTTAGCAATGAAAAAGAATAAACCATCAAATCAGAAAAAGACACGAAGGAATCTTAATTGCTAAGTGAAAGAAGCCAATATAAAAAGGCTGTATAATTCCAACTATGTGACGTTCTGGTAAAGGTAAAATTACAGACAGTAGGAATGTCAGTGGTTGCCAGGGTTTCAGGAGAAAGGAGAGAGAGATTAATAGGTAGAGCACAGGTGACTTTTAAGGTGATTTCTATTTCACTTTAATAATAAATGAAATTATTTTATGATACTATAATGGTAGATACATGACATTATACATTTGTCACAATGCATGGAATTATATAATACAGAGAGTAAATGCTAATGTAAATTTAGGACTTAATTAATAATGTATCAATATCAGTTCATCAGTTTTAACAAATGTACCACAATAATGTAAGATGTTAATAATAGGGAAAATTGCAGTGGGAGAGAAAGGATATATGGGAAGTCTTCATATTTGCTGCTCAATTTTTCTGTACATGAAAAACTGCCCTAAAACTTAAGTCTATTTAAAAAAGACTATAGGATGGGACAAAACATTTATAAATGATATGTCTGCTAAGGGTCTAACATACAAAACATGTACAGAGTTCTTAAATTGAATAAGAAAAGACAAATAATCCAATTTAAACGTGGGCAAAGGAACTGAATAGCTGCTTATTTCATAAAGATATACATATGACCAATAAAGATGTCAAAAGATGTTCAACAGAAAAATGAAACACAATGCCACTATGAAATGTCACTTTGCATCCACTAAGATGGCTGTAATTAAAGACAGAAAATAGCTAGTGTTGGCAAGGAAGTGGAAAAATTGCAACTCTCCTACATTGCTGGTGGGGATGTAAAATGTTGCAGCTACTTTAGGAAACAGTTTGGCAGTCTCTCAAATTTAACCACAGAGTTACGATATGACCCAGCAGTTCCACTCCTAGGTATACATCCAAGAGAACTGAAAACATATTTTCATGCAAAAATTTGTCCATGGGTGTTCATAGCAGCACTATTCACAATAGTAAAAAAGTGGAAGAAACCCAATGTCTCTCAACTGATGAATGGATAAGTAAAATGTAACCTATCAACATAATGGAATATTATTCCACCAAAGAATGGAACGAGGTACTAGCACATGCTACAACATGGATGAAACTTGAGAACACTGTATTAATGGAAATAAGCCATTCACAAAGTATCGCTTATTGTAGAATTCAATTTCTATGAAATATGCAGAACAGGCAAATTTGCACAGACAAAAATAGATAAATGGTTATCATAGGCTGCGGAGAGAGGACAATAGGGAGTGACTGCTAATGGGTACTGGGTTTCTTTTCAGCATGACAAAAATCTTATATTAATAGAATAGATATTGGTCATAGTTGTACAACATTGTAATAGACTAACCATTACTGTATTGTATACCTTAAAAGAATAAATTTTATAGTATGTGAATTATATTTCAATGAAAATTATATTGAAAATCTTAACATAATCACAAAAGTTACATCACTTTTGGCATATTCAATTTGTTCAAAATAAATTATTACCTCCAGTCCATATACAAGTGAAGGAGATTATATACGGGCATGAATACAAGGAGGCAGCAACCACTGGGGGCTAATTAGAGTCTTATCCCTCATAGCCATTAAAAAGTATTATTCTTTTGGGAGGCCGAGGTGGGTGGATCACTTGAGTCCGGAAGTTTGAGACTAGCCTGGGCAACTATGGCAAAACCCTGTCTCTACCAAAAAATACAAAAATTACCCAGGTGTGGTGGCGTGCACCTGTAGTCCCAGCTACGCAGGAGGCTGAGGTGGGAGAATCACTGAAGCCTGGGAAATTGAAGCTGCAGTGATCCATGACTGTGCAACTGTACTCCAGCCTGGATGACAGAGAGATATCGTGTCTCAAAAAATAATAATAATTAAGAAATATTATTCTGAGAAGAGGTCCATAGGCTCCACCAGAGACCAACAGGACCCATGGTACAAAACAGAGTAAGAAGCCCTTGTCTATTAAGAAAACTGAGTCAGTCGATTTGTTATTGGTGCTGTTTATTTTGCTGAGAAAGCAGAATCTGGCCCGTGTGAGATGGTAAGAAGAAAGGGTAATACTTTTGTTCTAGAAAAGCAAACAGAGTCCAAATTTGAGCAAGTCAGAAGGAGAAAGAAACAGTCATAGCAGAACTGTGATAAAGTTGTGACTGCTCCTTATGTAACCTGTATTGTACTCAGTTTTCTTTCCCCCATACCCACATTTGTGCTGCAGATCATTGTTTCCAAAGGATGGTCCATGGAGTCCTTGCATTCCAATCTCCTGGGAAACTTCTTTAAAAGACTTACTTATTCAGACTGTCAGGGATGGTGCTAAGGAATATATATTTTCATAGCATCATCAGGTGATTCTTATGCACATTCAAGTTTGAACTGGAGGTATAAGGACTCTAGCTCTGGCAACTGACAGGTTTGAAATCTGGCTCTGAAAATTTCTAGTTAACTATGGGTCAGTCGTTTAACCCTTCTGAGCTTTAGTTCCCTCATCTGTAAAATGTGAATATAATAATAATGCCTACCTCATAGAGTGGTTTTGATGATTAAATGAGCTATTATATGTAAAGCCCTTATCACTATGCCTAGCACTCAATAAATGCTAATTATTATTTATGAAGAACAAGCCCAGATTTTCTATTGTTTTGGTCTTATAGTTCCCAATAAACGTTGGCCATTATCATCACAGGTTAATAGGAGACCACGGAGAGGCAGTGTGCTATAGTAAAATAAGCACAGGATACGGAGTCAGATCTAGATTCAAATCTGAGCTCTGCCCTTATAGGCTATGATCATAAACAAATCACAATATCTGTGAGCCTCAGTTTCCTCTTCCATAAGATGGTGATACTAACAGTATCATCATGCTGGGGCTGTAATAATTAAATGAGATAATCTACTTAAAGAACTTGGCATTCAGTAAGCACTTATTACGTAATGCCAAAATTTGTCTCTCCACCTACCTCTCCTGAACACTCACTGTAGTAATCAAAGGATTGATTGCCTAAGGATAATAAAGGAACAGCCTATGGAAAAATTCTCTTAGAAGTCTAGTTCAGTGATTTTTACCTAGTTTAGTTTGCCATTGACAGTTTTCTGAACTTGGATCCTTTTACTATATGACCCCTTCTAACTATGACTTCTGCATTTGAAAACCTCACCATGATCCTGCTTATTAAAATAGATGCACTTGTGGTTGATGATTATCATTGCATCTCTTTTCCTGGTTAAAAGCTAAACACGTTCCTAGTCCAGAACTTCAGAATGATCCAAGGGTTCCACAAAGCCACATGGCAGGGCGGTATAAATCATTAGTAAATCATAAGATCTAAGTATATCACATCAGTATTTAAATAGCCACCCTTCTATCTTCTGATTTGCATATTTAGTAAGCAGTAAAACACATTTTGTAAATCTCTGATGTTTCAGAAGTTGCCAGTTGCTAAAGAAAATAGTCTCACCTGATTAGACAGACTCAGGCATAGTTACCAGTTGGCCAATTCCTGTGAGTATGGGCAAGAGGACAATAATATGATGAAAACCAGGAGGTCTGCAAGGCTTAGACATCTACTTTGGTCTCGATTGTCAAGGTCTTGACCATGTCAGCAGAAGGGCAATGAACTCTAGTCATTTACCTTGTCAAGACTAGGGTCCAAATAGAAAATTTCAGTTAGAAATAATAAGCTCAATAGATCTAGTGTACAACATGGTGACTATAGTTAATAATAATGTACTGTGTTCTTAAAAATTACTAACAGAGTAGATTTTAAGTGTTCTCACCACAAAATAATAAGTATGTGAGGTAATGCATATGTAAATTAGTTCAATTTAGCCACATTCCCCAATACATATTTTAAAACATGTTATATATTACAAATACATGTAATTATGATATTTTAACTTAAAATCAATCAATTCTAAAACAAAACTCCATTAATGAATACTTCAGAGAATGACACTGGTCAGTGAGCATCGATCTTCCTACAGGAGTAGAGGTGTGTATGCGAGTATATGGTAGACACACCTGGCAGTGAAGTTAAACTTAAGCATACCCTGAGAATTACCCAGTATGGCCGATGCACCCGAGTGAGTGTTGTGAGCTAAGGAATACCAGAAATGGCAAACCAGGAGATACATTCCTTGTCTATACATCCAGGAGGAACATCTGAACCCCTGACCATGCAGTGGAATGTAGAAGGGAGTAACGCCCTTTGTTTTGGGTTAAATGAAATTTGCCAGTGGAAGTTCTTAGGGGACGGGTGCTAAGTGAATATGCTATATAAACTGATTGCTTTTGGCAAGCTGTTGTGGTTGTCCTGCCCAGCCTGCCACCACTGGACTGTCCCTGTAGGTAAGGTGGTTCTTCTGTCCAGCCCAGTAGTACCAGACCATCCCTGTATATAAGTTTCCTGCTAATAAAATCCTATGTATCATTGCTGGCTCTGGGTCTCTTCTTCAGCCTCTTGAACCTGGAGCCATCCCTGTTGAAGTTAATAGGGGTCTAGTATGACAGCAAGTACTTACAATGCAAGGCAATATCTTTTTAAGTGTCATAGGGATGATACAGACCCTGCATCTTATGTGGGCTATAAGGAAGGGGAAGCATATCAGACTCTCCAAGAGCAGGTGCGTTTTGGAAAAACATTTAAGATACTTACATATTTTGTAATATAAATTTAAAGCAAAGATTTATAATACTAATATATTATTGGCTGAGACCAATATGCGAATGACAGACTAAGAAAGCATGGTTAGGGCCATGAGTTGAAACAGGTTAAGAATTTGACAGCTATTCTACCCAGTCAACAGATTTTTGTTGAGCATGGATTATATGGCAGACATTGTTCTTGGCACTAGGAAGACAGCAGTGAACAAGTTAGATGACACCTACTGTGGGCAAGATAGTTAATTTCTCTACATTATCAGTGTCATCCATAAAATGGGAAGAACATTCATTATTCCTACCTCACAGGGTTGCTGTGAGGATTAAAGGAGGGTAAATAATTTAAGATATTTTACTGTTGGTGGGAGTGTAAATTAGTTCAACCATTGGGAAAGATAGTGTGGTGATTCCTCAAGGATCTAGAACTAGAAATACCATTTGACCCAGCAATCTCATTACTGGATATATACCCAAAGGATTATAAATCATTCTATTATAAAGACACATGCACACGTATGTCTATTGTGGCACTGTTCACAATAGCAAAGACTTGGAACCAACCCAAATGCCCATCAATGATAGACTGGATAAAGAAAATGTGACACATATACACCATGGAATATTATGCAGCCATAAAAAGGATGAGTTCATGTCCTTTGCAGGGACATGGATGAATCTGGAAACCATCATTCTCAGCAAACTGACATAAAAACAGAAAATCCAACACCGCATGTTCTCACTCATAGGCGAGTATGGAACAATGAGAACACATGGACACAGGGAGGGGAACATCACACACTGGGACCTGTTGGGGGGTTGGGGGCTAGCGGACAGATAGCAGGGAGTCGGGGGACAGGGGAGGGATAGCACTAGGAGAAATACCTAATGTAGATGACAGGGTGATGGATGCAGCAAGCCACCATGGCACGTGTATACCTATGTAACAAAACTGCACTTTCTGCATATCTACCCCAGAACTTAAAGTGTAATAAAAAAAATTAGAAAATAACAAAAAAAGAATATAAGGTGTTTTGCATTATGTGCTGCAGAGTAGACATATCATAAATGAAATAATTAGCCTGCTGTGGGGGATAAGTGGATCATCAGCTAGGCTGTGAAAATGTATATGATTTTGATAGGCAGAGACAGAAGAAAGATGTTTAAGCAGAGAGAACACTGTTAATTAATTAAGTCACTCATGCAAAGGAACATTCTGAGTGTCTATGACATTGGCATTCATAGACATGTTTCATTTACATGAATTTAGCTATATACACTAGGAGAAAATTGTTTAAATAGTACAGGCTAATTATCCCACCATTATATTGAGTTAATATATACCCTGGATTGAGCGTGAGATGAAAGGCATGAATTTGTTTCTTTGTCTCATAGGGTGATCACCTTACCTCACTTTGCTGAATGTCATTCTTTTGTTTAGATACATGTTTTTCATGTAGTGTGGTCAATTGAAAGTGCAAGCCAATTACTTAATCT